>SJYC01056722.1:0-10027 GCA_006408675.1 Madoqua kirkii
TTTAAAGAGTAATCACAGCAAATAAAATATGTTTATGCCTCTAATACTCTCTAACTGATACATTAGCTTCTCTGTTAAGCTTTAAGCTAGGTTTTTAAATAGAAGATTTTAGTGTTCAGACCTTCAGATGTTACTCAGGAAGAATTCTTGAATATAAGTACTTAGCTCCCATGATTCCCCCTTTCCAAAGCATTCAGTACACGCTAATCTTTTGAGAAGTGTACAAATGATGCACAATATGCTGAACAGCATGAACAAAAGATCTGAAAACAACTCTGAATCCTCTAGGGACCTTATAATTCAGGTACAGAGAGCCCCCATTCTGAAAGGTACTATATCTTTTTTAAACATCCAGTTTTCCTGTTCTCATCTCCCAAGGTTTCATCTCATAAAAAATGTTGGTTGACATATAAACAGATGCTGGAAAGCACTCATCCAATTCATGAAAAATTCAATATTAAGTTTTAAGCAAACATAGCAAAATCACTTATTAGGAAAAAATGCATAGTCTGATAGATGACCATGATTATCAGGTAAATTATTCATTTCTCTTCACAAAGCAATCACCCAGTAAAGACTTACTCATTATTCAGAGATTGTCAAGGAACAGGGGATAAGGAGTGAGGCCATGGAATGAGTGAGCCGCATGCCCAGAAACCAAGTGCAGTAAGAATTCTAGTTGAAGCAGGGTAAACAGGAAGTCTGGGGCCACAAATTTGCAAAGGAGTCACTGTCAAATTAGCATATATCATTGCTATGGAGATCAAATCCATGAGAAGTCATCAGAGTCCAGAAACACTTTTGTTTTCCAGAAGCTAAAATCTACTTACATTAAGGATGTAAATAAAAATTCATGCCAACTTATTTGCAAAATTCTCAAGGACAAAAATAATTATAAACTTGAAGCAGTGCTAAGTGACATGTTAAAATATTTCTGTCAGAGACAAACTTTGAAATGATCATAATTCCATCTATGATATTATACTATGTATTATTCTGTACTCTGTTAACATTAGAAAATCTTAAATATGAATTATATGATGCAACATTTCACTTGCTAAGTAATATATTGATTTCAGTGTGTAGTCTGTGGAAACTTAAAAAATTATATCTATTACATATATCTATTAAAATTGTGCAAGAAAAGTTTTTTTCCTCTTGAACCAATTGCACATCTTTAATTCAGACCAGTCAATATTTATGGCCAAGGCAGTCCAGTTGTATCTGAAGTTGTTTTTGAAGATGGGCTATAATCAGAATGGTTCTACAAGTTGTTGTATATAAGATAGGTGTCACCTATTTTTACTGAAACACGGAGGTTTTGCCTTCTAGCTGGAAAGTAAAGCTTGTCATCCATGATTCAATCCTATTTTCTCTCAGGGTTTTTCTGTACCATAGAGTTGTTGTGTGGCTTATAGTTAAGCCACATAATAAAATAAAAATAAGTGCATAATAAAGGCATAATAAAATAAATGATAATATGCTAGCTTATTTTGCAGTACAGTACTCAACTCATCACACATTTACTGTTGGGTCATTTTCAGAAATATGTCTCCTTCATACGTAATCCACATCCCAATAGGTTCCACTGCTGCAGAGACCTACCCAATAAGAGATCCAGTAGGATATATGCATCTAAATAAAAAGTAAATTGGGACATTTAGTCCATCTCAATAAAAAGTAGATCCCTTGAGAGAAACTGTGGAGTATAACTGGTCAATTTACACCTAAGATTAGGCAGCAAACAGTTATAAATTAATATTCAGTCTGACAGAAATTGAAGTTCCAATTAAAAAAATTTCCCCCATACATTATCAAACAGGTAAATCCAAGTCTGCCCTAGAGTTATGGAATCAAAGAGCAGAACTCACAGGCATTAAGTGTTGGCCTGATCTATCTTCCTACATTCATGTTTGATTACAGTAAAAAGGCCAGGTGAGAACTGAGTCTAGAATAAGTTCACTAAAGATTCCACTTATTATAAATGAGTGCTTACATTCACAAAGACAAGGAGAAATGCTGTACTAAGAGATCTTGGACTTAAATTTCCTTTTCTGCGTATCTTTCACTTCCTGCTTACACTCCCTTTTGAATTCTAAAGTATGCAATTAATGGTCTTTTCCTTCCTGATGATTATTTCACAGGCATTCAGCCTTTAAAATGTTTTAAATTCTTTTAAAATGACTTGCATTTATTTACACTCTTTGTATTTAAAAGTGTTCCAATCTAGATGCATATTAACAGGATTTGACCAGTGTGTGAGGAGGCCTATGGAGTAACACTGGAGTCAGCAGAG
Source organism: Madoqua kirkii (assembly GCA_006408675.1). Taxonomy (NCBI): domain Eukaryota; kingdom Metazoa; phylum Chordata; class Mammalia; order Artiodactyla; family Bovidae; genus Madoqua; species Madoqua kirkii. Next base: position 2,297 of record SJYC01056722.1, read on the forward strand.
AAAGAGCTGGTGGAGACTGGAAAGCAAGATGTAGACTACCAGGAGGCCATGTACCCTAGTTTGTTCACAACAAATGATTCTGCCAGCACTGAATAATTATTAGGGAATAATAAGTAGGAATAAAGTTTTAAGAATGTGTGGCCTAAAGCACAGGCAAAAAATCAAATCAGCCTTTTGCATACTGCCAACACTCATAAACCCAGTGATTTATAGAGGTTTTCTCTGTTTTGGCAGGTCCCATTCTATTAAGTGATATGTTCCACTTTTTCTCTCTGGAAGGTTACTTTCTCTCAGTTATCTTAGAGATTCCACCAGATGGTATTAGGTTCTCTATCATTGAAAGATTTCAGGTTTTCTGCTTCCGGTGCTGTGAGGGCTTGGGGCTGACGCAGGGTAGTTCCTTTCCAGCAGTTACTTTTGGATGAGAATATACTCTTTTCTCAATAGAAGATGGTAATCTTGGAGACTGACCACGGTGAAGGGGATGGGTTCTGGGGAAGGGCAGCCTTCCAGATATTCTCAGGTTTTGGCTGTTAAAATAACTGAAGAGTTGGAAGCAAAGAAGTCCCATAAAGAGAAGCTAGGGGGCTTTGTCTTGTTGCATGCAGGTGCAGGTCCTCATTCTGAATACAAAGCTAAGGCGTACAAATGGGTATGCAAGTGGACTTGTCAAAAGACAATCGAAAAGCTACAGGCTGGTGCTCTTGGGACAAATGCAGTGACTGCAGCCCTGGTGGAACTGTAACAGGAAGCGGGACCATTTCCAGGGCCCAAGAGTGGGCTCTGTATCTAACACTTGGAAATGAACTGTCCACGGAGACACATGTTCTGACAAAGCAAGAGATTTTATTGGGAAGGGATGCTGAAACAGAGACAAGCAGATTAAGGGAATTTAGGAGGACTTCTCAGCCATGGGGTTCGAAGTCCCGGGTTTTACGGTGATGGAATTAGTTTCTGGGTTGTCTCTGGCCAATCACTCTGACTCAGGGTCCTTGCTGCTGGGTTGTGCATTGCTCAACCAAGATTGATTTCAACGAGAGGAATTCTGGGAGGTGGTAGGACATGTGGCATCTCCTTTTGACCTTTCCTGAACTCTCCTGGTTGTTAGGGGAAACACATTGACTGAAACTGCCCACCCACAGGTTTTACGGTGATGGAATTAGTTTCTGGGTTGTCTCTGGCCAATCACTCTGACTCAGGGTCCTTGCTGCTGGGTTGTGCATTGCTCAACCAAGATTGATTTCAACGAGAGGAATTCTGGGAGGTGGTAGGACATGTGGCATCTCCTTTTGACCTTTCCTGAACTCTCCTGGTTGTTAGGGGAAACACATTGACTGAAACTGCCCACCCTGGCCAGGCCAAAAAGTACATACCAGGCCTGAGGTTTTTGGTGACTGGAGGTCTGAATGGGGAACACGGGACTTGCAAGTCACGACCAGCTGGAGAAAGTCTGCTGAAATCCATCTTGATTAAGCACTGCACTAGCCACCAGGAAAGGAACCCGATTGGCCAGAAACAACCCAGAAACTACTCCCATCACCACTAAAGCTGGGACTATGAGCCCCGTTGCAGAGCAGTACTCCTGGGTTGCCTTACTTTGCTGCTCTCTGACTGAGTACCCCTTCCCCATAATGGTCTCTTGCTTTATTAGCACATGTGTCTCCCTGCGCAGTTCCTTGCTGACTGTTAGACAAGAGCCTGCTCTCGGGCCCTGGAAAGCGTCCCCCTTCCTGCAACAGAACTTGAGAGGTGCACGCACAGTTACACTTCATGGAGTTGCATCCAGCCAAGTGTTCTTCTTGTGAAGAGGCAGAGAGAATCACTTCTGCCAAGAATTGCCACCTTCTGACCTAGGGAAATGTGTCCTGAAGAGTTTGATGCAGATAGGAGACAATGTATTTGCTTGTTCTGCTTGGTTTATGTAGAAGACTCACTGTGGGTGGCCAAGTGCAGACTGAGAAGCACTGGACACAGCCTTGCTAGCCTGATGGTAAAAGTAAGTTATGCTCTTTTTTAAGTATTTCATTTTCTGAACTTTTAAAAGTTTATTTTATGAGTATGCTGGGTCTTTGTTGCTGTGTGGGCTTTTCTGTAGTGGTGAGCAGGGGCTACTTTCTGGCTGTGGAGCGCAGGCGTCTGGTTGCAGAGGCTTCTTGTTGTAGAGCACAGGCTCTAGGGCTTGAAGGCTTCAGCAGTTGTGGTGCACGGGCTCCAGAGCACAGACTCACCGTCATGGTGCATAGGCTTACTTACAGTGAGGCATGTGGGATCTTCTCAGATCAGGGATCAAACCTGAATCTCCTGCATTGTCAGGTGGATTCTTTACCACTGAGTCAGCAGGGAAGCCCTACACTCTTTTAAAAACACTTTTGTTGAGTCCTGATGCTGTTTCTTACATTTAGTTATAAGGGGCAATGTGTAACTTTTTGTGTTTACACACTAGGAGTATCTGTTCTTTTTCTTGGGCCCTGGTAGTTAAGCATGCGCATTAGCAAAATGTGCTTAGTTGTGTTGGACTCTCTTTCAACCCCATGGACTGTAGCCTATCAGGCTTCTCTGTCCATGAAATTTCCCAGGCAGAGATACTGGAGTGGGTTGCAATTCCTTTCTCCAGGTGATCTTCCCCACCCCAGAGTCGAACCAGGGTTCCCCACTCCTGTGTCTCCTGCACCACGAGGTGAATTTTTTTTACCACTACCACCACCTGGGAAGACTCATTAGCTCAAAGTGCTTGCTTAATAAGGGGCTTCCCAGGTGGTGCTAGTGGTATAGAACCCGCCTGCCAATGCAAGAGATGGATAGGACTGAAGCGAATTAACATGCACCTGCTTAATAAAGGAAAAGTAGTATTTTTTTCTTTTAATTTTTCTTAGAATAAAAATAATTGAATCAATTACTCCATTCCAAATTAATTTTTACACTTCATCAAAATTGTGTATTTGTCTTTGGCCAAGTCAAAACACTTGAGTAAAAAATACAGAGCTTGTTACATTACAGAACTTTCTGATGATGGGAAGATGAAAGCAGTTTCACCTTTTTCTAGCCATTTTTTTATGAGCTGTATGGACCTTATAAGATGAATTCATCTTGACTGAATCTGATAGAAGATATGGTCCAAGGACAGACTTAGCAGTTCCTAAGGAGCTCGTTGCTTTAGGTATGAACTCTTGTTTTTCTCTGGGAGTTATTACTCTCCAGGAATATACTACATTTTAGAATTCAGTTTTGAGCTACTTAAAGTTACATTCGGTAGTGTGGTGAAGTTGGTGTAATAATTGAATCACAGCACTATATTGTATATCAATGTGGGGTGTATGGTATGTGTGTGTGTGTGTTAGATCTATATCAGTTGGGCATTAGTTTTATAACCTGGCATCTATTGATTTTTGCTTTTTGTAATGAAAGGCTAAGATTTTTCTGTGTTTAGAAAATCACAGGTTGATATCATGGAAGTCAGTTTGAAAGGCTGCCTTTGAGTTTAAGTTTTTGTCTCTCGAATGTAGGACTTTATTCAGAATCTGGAAAGAAATGAGGAAGAATTTTATATAGTTTTTAGGAATCTCACCAATATCATATTCTAAATCCTGCTTCAAAGCAGAGCAAAACATTGCTTCCATTTTGTTTTCCCATTCATTCTCTCCATCTACCTGTCATCTAGTTTTTATGTGTATAGCCAACTTTGCCTCAGTGTTAGAATAGTGAAGGGATTCCAGTGATCTTGCCTGGCAAACCCCATGGACAGAGGAGCCTGGTAGGCTGAAGTCCATGGGGTCGCTAGGAGTTGGACACAACTGTACGACTTCACTTTTCACTTTCATGCATTGGAGGAGGAAATGGCAACCCACTCCAATGTTCTTGCCTGGAAAATCCCAGGGATGGGGCAGCCTGGTGGGCTGCCTTCTCTGGGGTCACACAGAGTCAGACACGACTGAAGTGACTTAGCAGCAGCAGCAGCAGCATCACCTCATTGTAGCAGAGCAAACAGCTTCAAACTGAAACCTAGGCAACCCAGTTGAGAGCCGTGCTGTGGTCATTCCGACCAGGGAGCTTTTAGTGGCAGTCATTGCCACTCAGGGTCTAGCGTCCTGCACAGTATACGCACTTCCTGACAGTTCATGACGTGTATATAACATAGGGTATTGACACTATAACACTTACTTGGCTTCTCAGAAAATTCTGAGTGAGGAAGTTGTTGTTTCCCTCCTTTAGAAAATGTGAAAATGTTAACTTTTTTCTAGGGGGTTAGAAGTCTTTTGAATAAAAATCATAGTTGTAAGTTACTACTTACAAGTTAGTGATACCCCCTTGCGCTTCCAATCACCATGTCCTTGCTTCACATTTGATAGAAGGAGGGTTTACGTTGTTATAATTCCATGGTCTGTTAAATTCTTTTTGAGTGATACCACCATATTATTGTCAATGTGATTAAAAGGTGTAATTATTTAGATTGAAGGGAAGTATACGTAGATTGCCAAATTTGGCTTTGCTGGAGGAACAGCCACATTTGCCTTTCCTATTGTAGTTCATGTGGAAAGGACAATTTCAGGTACTGTGTGTGCTAATCTCTTCCTGGACATCATAAAGGATCCAACTAAAACAAAGTTGAAAACTACTTCAGATGTGCCAGGCTACAGAAGCCAGTATTTTAGAGATTTGTGTCATGTTTGACAAATAACCCTTTGTACTGCAGTTCTATGGCTTTCAGTTAAAAAATTCTTCAGCTTTCTAAATCCTCTTTTCTCCCCCTTTTTCCTTTCCTTTAGCAATTGGTGTGGCTCAGATACAGGCCATCATCATGATTTGGGTGCTGGAGATACTTCAGGGCACACAACTCCTACTTTGAAATTGTTCATAGACTAGTGTGTGGATCAGATAAATGATACAAATGCTTTTATTTTTCTCCACATATACAAAGGGCTTGATGCCTAATCTAATTAAGTTCTGAAAACATATGAAGTACCTGTATTAGTAAGCTAAGTTGCCATAACAAAATTCCATAGACTGGTTGGCTTAAACAAAAGAAATTTGTTTTCTCACGGTTCTGGAAGCTGGAAACCTGAGATCAGAGTGCCAGAATGATCAGGTTCTCATGAACTCCCTTTTCTTGGCTTAGAGAACTTAGGTGGCTTCCTCTTCTTATAAGGGTTCTAGTTCTACTCGATCAGGACTCCATACTCGTGGTCTCATTTAACCTTAATCACCTCCTTAGATGGGAATACCAGACCACCTGACCTGCCTCTTGAGAAATCTGTATGCAGGTTAGGAAGCAACAGTTAGAACTGGACATGGAACAACAGACTGGTTCCAAATAGGACTTCCAGGCTGTATATTGTCAACCTGCTTATTTAACTTCTATGCAGAGTACATCATGAGAAACACTGGACTGGAAGAAACACAAGCTGGAATCAAGATTGCCAGAAGAAATATCAATAACCTCAGATATGCAGATGACACCACCCTTATGGCAGAAAGTAAAGAGGAGCTAAAGGGCCTCTTGATGAAGGTGAAAGAGGAGAGTGAAAAAGCTGGCTTAAAGCTCAACATTCAGAAAAGTAAGATCATGGCATCTGGTCCCATCAGTTCATGGGAAATAGATGGGGAAACAGTGGAAATAGTGTCAGACTTTATTTTGGGGGGCTCCAAAATCACTGCAAGGTGATGAACAGGGAGGCCTGGCATGCTGCAATTCATGGGGTCACAAAGAGTCAGACACTACTGAGCGACAGAACTGAACTGAACTGAACTGAACAATTCCTATCTGTAATACATGTCATGGGGTTTAAAGTTTCAACATATGAAATCTGGAGGACATAATTCAGCTCATAGTATATGTGAGTGATATCTCCTTCAGTGAAACTTACCATCCTCTAGTTCAAACTTGTTTAAGCTTTTATCATCCTAAGTGTACCTCTGATTAATGATGTACTCTTTAAAAACTTCCAGCTCAAAAATATCTTCTGCTCTCCCTCTGCTTACTTCCTAGCTCTTAGAATTTCACACATAATTGGTATTACATTTTGATGTATAATTAGTTATGTTTTATCTCCCTGAGTGCCTCAAGGACAGCATCCCAATTATCTGTAACTGAATAACAAATCATACCAATGCTTAGTGACTTAAAATAAAGATTGCCATTTTATTGCTTTGCATGGTTTTTGTGGGTCTGGAGTTTGGGGAGGGCTTGACTGTATGGTTCTGGCCCGAAGTTTCTGATGGACTCTGCTCAGGCTGCTGTAAGAAGAAGTTTCAGGTCAGGGCGCTTGCAGAGCTGGTTTCTTGTCAGGCCTCTTCCTGGCGTTCATGTGATCAGCTTCTCACCGTGTGCTCACAGGGTCTGTAACACGTGGACAGAGGGATCTCTGCTGCCTCTTCCTCCTCTTCTAAGGACACTGATTCTCCTGGATGATAGCTCTACTCCTGTGACTCCACTTAGCCTTAATTACCTTCTTAAAGGCCCCTTCTCCTTAAAAGTCACTTGGGGTTTAGGGCATCAACATATGAAGGTTGGGCAAGGGTTACACAATTCAGTTCATTACAGTCTCTCATGGAGATTAGTCAGTCAGTGGATGGAGCTGAAACACGGTGTGGTGGAGGGGGCTGCAGCATATGGGACCTGTTTGAGTTTCTCTCTCTCCCCATATTTTCTTAGGATGTTTCTCTATGGTCTCTCTGTGAACATTTTGGCCTCAGCCTAGAAATCTGAGGGTTGTTGGACTACCTGCATGGCATCTGGCTTTCCCCAGAGCACAGGTCTCAAGAGAGCAAGGCAGAGCAACATGGTGACATTGTTACGGCCCTACCTTGAAACATACATCGCTTCTGACTTACTGTCTTTGTTGAAGCAAAAGCTGACGCAGGTTCATGTGAAGAGGACATAGACTCTGCCTCTCAATGGGAGAAATATCAAAATCACAGTAAAAAGAGAATGAAAGTTAAAAGGTGCTATTACTGCTATCTTTGGAAAACATGACTTTCCATAGGCAGGAACCGTGTTTCCTTTATGTTTTATATTCCTTATGCCTAACACTGATCAAAATGAACAGATTTCCAATAAGCAACTTTCAAATAGAATGATTACCATCAAGTTTGTGTGTGTGTATGTATTTTCCCATTTGCACCTGTTAGGGGCAGGCTTTTTAAAAATTTAACTTATATTTTTATAATAGAAAAGATGAGATACTCTTGTGGTACAAAAAGCAGTAGCAAGACTCATGAAGAGTATCTAAACATATTTCTATGATAAGTATATTAATTCCAAAATGAAAGATGCCATTTGATTGACGTTGGCTAATTAACACACACACAGGGATGAGGAAGGCAGAAAGACAGCTTTAAGGAACTGGGTTCTGTGATTGTACGTGCTGGCAAGTTCACAATTTGTAAAGCTGGCCAGCAGGCTAGAGACCCAGTGAAAAGCTGATGCAAACTGAACTGAAAGGCAGTCTGATAGCAGAATTCCCTTTTCTTCAGGGTAGGCTGTTCTTTTTCTTAAGGCCTTCAACTGATTTGACTTCCCACATTATGGATGGTAATTTACTTTGCTCATTCTACTGATTTAAATGTTAATCTCATCTAAAAATATGCCTTCACAGAAATGTGCTGATACGTGTTTGACCAAATATCTGAGTACTATGGCATAGCAAAGATAACTTAAAATTAACCATCACAGATATTAATGATGGAGGTATCATTGTGTTCACTAGGACTGCTAAAAACCTTTAAACCAGTTTT
>SJYC01056723.1:0-23192 GCA_006408675.1 Madoqua kirkii
AAATGTGCTGATACGTGTTTGACCAAATATCTGAGTACTATGGCATAGCAAAGATAACTTAAAATTAACCATCACAGATATTAATGATGGAGGTATCATTGTGTTCACTAGGACTGCTAAAAACCTTTAAACCAGTTTTACTTGTGAAATTATCTCAAACAGCTACTGTCTGTATTTCACAATTTCCTCCTCCTTGGACTATTTTGTGCATTTTTCACATTCTCAACATCCTCTCTACTCAGCTAGTACATGGAGAAAGGAGAGAGTGAGGGTAAAGCTTAGGTGGGAAGGAGCTAAGAAATGCCATCTAGGGCTGTCACAAGGAATCAAGGTAATTCCAGATCTTGGTGAGCAATTTTAAGTTCAGACACAGGCCATCACCTCAGAGCATGGAAACTCTGGAGACTGCCTGCTATCCAGTGATGACAAATGAACGAAGGTGTAGGAACAGATCAGGGACCCCAACTAGAAGTACCCACATTCTCTTGAGAATATCCTATCTCTTGATTGGCATGTGGTGCAAGATTTCTTTACTTTCCATTCTGTAAATATACCTAAAGTATACTGCCTCTATTTTAACTATGTATTTTAGTTTAAGTCTTTAAGAAGAGAAAAGATTCTGTAAAATTTCACTTTGCTGGGAAACAAGAGATTAAAAGTAAGACTCCAGGCTTTAGATCAATCACTGGTTCCATCTGGTGAATGTTCTCTTTGATGGTCTCATTTAGAACTTCAAGAGATTTTGCTCAGATTTAAAATTCTCATTAGAGTCCTTGCCAAAGCATCTTAAATGCAAAGCAATCTTAACTTTAAAAATTTAGAAATTGCTGAAGGAGACATACCATTTAGAGGCAGTAAATGAAAACCATGACACAAAATGGGTCAGAAAAAGATTCTAGCACATTCTTTAACACTGCTGCTCTCTGAAAATAAAAATAAGACTTTCATTATTGTTTTTAAAGATGTTTTTCTATATAGAGCTATGCCTATTTATTATAGCTCCCTCACCAATTTATAGGGAGACATGAAATATAGCTAATAAAGATTTTTCCTAATATTTGCTACTTCTTCACCTTTGGGATGAATCCCAAATGGACTTGATTTTATAATTTTACATATTTCTTCTGCTCTTTAAGCATTATTGATCTTCTTCAAATCCATTTCTTTCTATTCTAGAAAAATAGACATCTCCATTTCTTCAGTGTATCCTATATAGTCATTTTTAGTGGATAAGGAAAAAAGTACATTTTTTTCCCCCAAGAAGCACTATACATTATCATTAAATTAACCTTGGTCTACCTTAAAGTCTCAGTGGCTACCAAGATTTTAAGCCTTTTCCATAACATCTTATTCTTACTGCATGTTAGAGACTTTAACTTTACTATGTGAAGTTGCTCAGTTGTGTCTGACTCTTTGTGACCCCATGGACTGTAGCCCACCAACCAGGCTCCTCCATCCATGGAACTTCTCAGGCAAGAATACTGGAGTGGTTTGCCATTTCCTTCTCCAGGGGATCTTCCCGACCCAGGGATTGAACTTGGGTCTCCCAGGTTGCAGGCAGAAGCTTTACCATCTATGGACTCCAACTTTTTTTTTTTTTTTTCCAAATTTTAGTGTCCTTTGAATTCTCATTCACATATTTTCCCTTGAATATTTTCCTACTTGGATTTCTAATTTTCACTACCTTCTCTATAGTAAAAAGAATGATATAATATTTCTTTAAATAGAATGGAAAAGAGAGAATAAGCAACAAGAAAGTGTGCAGAGCCATCAAGGTGATAGATGGGCAATATCTTTATAATTATTTCTATCATAACTCTTACAGTGATATTTTTTTTTTTTTTTTCCAAATTTTAGTGTCCTTTGAATTCTCATTCACATATTTTCCCTTGAATATTTTCCTACTTGGATTTCTAATTTTCACTACCTTCTCTATAGTAAAAAGAATGATATAATATTTCTTTAAATAGAATGGAAAAGAGAGAATAAGCAACAAGAAAGTGTGCAGAGCCATCAAGGTGATAGATGGGCAATATCTTTATAATTATTTCTATCATAACTCTTACAGTGATAGCACACAGTGACTTCAACAGAAGATATATGTATTTAAGTCTTCTTGGGAATGTCAGACACAGTATGTTAGAGGTGCAGAGTGTGTTGCTGCACATTCATAATACCAACAAATGGAAAACAACTAAATTATGAAAAATTTTCAAAACTAATGCCTTGTTCACTATAAATGAAGCGTAAAACAGGCAAAAAAAGATAGTCCTGGTTTGTGATGAAAATGGAAGAAGCAGAAGGGGGCCTCTTCTTGGAATATTCTCTTTAGGTCAAGATCTTTCACACAAATTATCTCACTGATTCTTACAACAATCTCCTCTAATTATCTTATGTGTATATCACTGTCTCTACCATATATATGAACAAAGACTCAAGTATTAAGCAGAAGGTTGCATCACTAATAAAAGGTCATGGAAGGAATTGAGCTAACCCTGTGTGACACCAATGCTGGATGGTAATAACACAGTGGCTGTGGGGTCTGGACAAGGGGGGAAATGGAATTCATAGAGTGACTTTGAGCATATTAATAAGTTGTTTATGAAATGAACATTCAGCATCTTCAAATTTATCCATTCAAGCATTTGATAAAAGCAGAGACAGTTTTACTTAATTAGTCATGATGTGGATCATGTACAAAGTGATGGTAAAGTCTATGAATTTGAATTTAACCAGACATTTTTTTCATGAATTCATGGATGACTGAATTTAAATAGCTGAAGGATCATTAGGCACACAGGATTGATTACTAAAGCAGCTTGCTGAATTGTTTTCTTTGGCTCTCTTTGAAGATGTGGGAAAATGAATGATCATCTTTTCCCAGTTAAGTAGATGAGAGAGAGAAGTCATTTTCCTCAGCTTCAACATATAGCTCCTCTGAGAAATCTACCTTAATGAATTACCTTAACAATTGAATCTTCTATCTTGTGCTTCTTCAAACACTTAATGTACCATAATGCTTTGTACAGTAATTTATATCTGGTCACTACAAGTTCTGTAAATGTGTTTGGAGTATTATGTATAGTATGGCTCAGTGAACTGGCTAATGAGCTTCTTCAGGATAGTGCTCAGCTCTTTAAGTTGTTTGTATTGGGGTGCATGTAGGGGAGGGATAATGGGAAAGAAGGGCAAGGAGGCCAATATTTTAGCAAAAAAAAAAGAGCAATAAATAATACTGAGAATTAGAGGACTTAGGAAGTAAGAAGGAAGCCAAAGAGAATGATATTGTGAGTTAAGAAGACTGTAGAATGAGAGATGAATCAAATACCACAGAGAGGTTGAACAGGATTAGATTTACAGGAGGCTACTGCTTTTCAAGGAAATGATTGATGACAATTCTATTAGAATGATAAGAGAATAAGGCAGACTGTAGAGGGCAAATGAATGGATTGGAAAGGAGAAACTAGAGGTAAACTATATTATTTTTTTAGGGAGCCTGATCAGAATACTGGAATGGGTAGCCTTTCCCTTCTGCCAGGGGATCTTCCCAACCCAGGGGCTGAATTCAGGTCTCCTGCTTTGCGGGCGGATTCTTTACCAGCTGAGCCACAAGGAAAACCCAACAGTCAGGAGTGAGTAGCCTATCCCTTCTCCAGTAGATCTTCTTGACCCAGAAATTGAACCAGGGTTTCCTGCATTGCAGGTGGATTCTTAACCAACTGAGCTATCAGGGAAACCCAATTTAGGATTATGGTGAAGATTAAATTTTATAGTTAAAGTGTTTATTCTAATGCCTAGCACTTTATTAACATTCAATAGGTAATAGCTATTAATGTTATTTAAATAAAAATCATAGATGGAAGTGGTGGTGTGCAGAACAGAAACATTTTTCCTCACTTAGGTAGATGGGACTGATGTTATAGATTACACCTAGGAGGCAAGCTGAAACTGAAGGAGAAAATATCACATGGGCTCAGATTTTTGCCTTTTCTTTTTAAAAAACAAAGAAGGGAATTTAATTATATATTGAGAATGAGGCTTAATCATGTTATATTTGGCTTGAAGCAACTTTATTCTATCGACAGTGAGAAATTGATGAGTACAATGGTAGATAAAAAAAACCCTGAGGATTATGGAAGATGAAAATCACAATTTTATTGTAGCTGATCTCCGCTGTTATGTGAATTCTCTCCAACATGTGCAATAGTCTGGAGGAAAAAAAAAACCAAACAAACCACAAAACTGTGGTTCTCCAAGACTGATTAGAAATGTTGGTGTGCTTCAAGTTGGGAAAGACCTGGGATTTGTGAATGTTTGTAAGAGAAGAAGTGAAGTTTTGACTAGATAAGGAAGGAAATGAAATCAGGAAGGGATAGTAGTCAAAGCATTAAATTATATTGAGTTTAGAGCAGATTAGTAGGTCCAACTATAGGAGTAGGAAGTTGAATCAGGAAAGGGAATTTCAATATTTCAAAAAGTGAGGGGTATTTATGTTAAGGGTAATAATGATTCTCAGGTTTATCACTCACTGTTGAGTGAAGGTAAATGGTAAACTCTATCGGAGTAGATACATTTTCTGCAGATGGAGCAAAGAATACGCTGAGAATAAGGCCTAGAATTTGACCATAAGGGAAACAGATCTTCAGAGACTACTTTCTTTTCAACCCTGCAAGTCTTCCACACCAAAGTCAAGTCTTTTTTGGAAAGATGTAGAATTTTATTATTTGTGATGGGAATATCTGGGTCCACACAATTGGAGACTTTGAATCCTTGCATTCCCTGAACACTCTGAAGCTTTAGATGTGACCCCTCTTCCTTTTTGAAACCTAGCACTCCATCTTTTCTTTTCTTTTCTTTTTTAATTTAATACTTTATTCTATTTTACAATACTGTATTGGTTTTGCCATACATTGACATGAATCAGCCACAGGTGTACACGATCTCCCAATGCCGAGACCCCTCCCACCTCCCACCCCACACCATCTCCCTGGATCATCCCGTACACCAGCCCCAAACATCCTGTATCCTGTATTGAACATAGACTGGCGCTTCATTTCTTATATGATAGTATACATGTTTCAGTGCCATTCTCCCAAATCATCCCACCCTCTCCCTCTCCCTCAGAAGCCAAAAGTCCATCCATACCTCTGTGTCTCTTATGTTGTCTCACTTACAGGGTCATCATTACTATCTTTCTAAATTCCATATATATGTGTCTTTTTTTCCTCCAAAGTTTATTATTTTTTATTATTTTTCTTGAGGTATAGTTGTACTATATTATAAAAGTTTCAGGTGTACAAAATAGTGATGCACAATTTAAAAATGCTATTGTTTGAATTTTTGCTTTCTTACAGTGCAGCTTCTATTAAGTATATTTCTATTCAAATTATGAACTGGGGGATTCTTGCAAAATTCATTTTTGTACTAAATCATTCATTGGAAATAACATCAAACATGTATTAAATTAGAAAATAATTAAATTGTCAACCATGAGTTTTGGCGTATTTTCAACTTTGCTTTAGCTATTTTGAAGTTACATTTGTAGTTAATTTTTAAATATGGCTATAGTCAGCGAAAACAGCTGGCTTAATCGCGACCATAGATCAAAACATGCATACTCAAAACCTTTTATATGTATAGCTGAATGGGGAAAAGGTATATTTTTATTCACTGGAAATAGAGTTCCTTTTAGGAAAGAAATTTTCTTTGCCTAGGAAAATAAATACAGATAAATGATTTTGATAAACTGAGATTGGAAGGAAAGATACCAGGGAAATAGGACTGAAGGAGTTTTGTTGTTGTTTTAATGCTAGAGCAAAATTATTCTGTGTAAAAAATATATATGCCAGCATTTTGAGTCTTGATAGTACCAATGAGAGGAGCAGGAGAGAGATGAAATCAAGCAACATGGAAGAATTTTCCAAAGGAGCATAATAAAAAATGATACTGAATGTGAAGTTGTTCTCTTTGCTGACCTTCTTTCTCTCCACTTAGCTGAATTTTCTCTAAAGTATGGACTTTAAACACATGAAATGGAATTCTTTTTTTGTGAAAGCTAGAGAAGAGGGATTGAATTCCTCATTTTTAGCTAGTACATAGAGGACAGAAGGGGTTCCCAGGTGGCACTGGGTGGTAAAGAACCCACCTGTCAATGCAGGCAGATATAAGAGACACAGGTTCCATCCCTGGGTTGGGAAGGTCCTCTGGAGAAGGGCCCAGAAAACCTCTCCAAGATTCGTGCCTGGAGAGTCCCATGGACAGAGGAGCCTGGTGGGCTGCAGTCCATTGGGCCACACAGAGTCAGACACTACTGAAGTGACTTAGCACAGCACACACAGTGGACAGAAAAGAACAACTTCATGACATAGAATCAAGACTAAAAGCTCAGTAGACTTAATAGAAGATTTCAGCCAGAGATGGCTCTGGAAAAATCCCTGGGCCTTCAGTCCAATCTTTAGATTCTGGAAAGTAAGGCGAACCAAGCTGACTCTGTTACACATGATATGATCTCAGGGTATTCAGCAATCATTTCTATAATACTGTCTGTGTGACTTGAGACAAATAACTTCCCTAATGAGAATTAAATGTTAAATATTTTTGTTGCATTTATTATTGCTATCATTTATACTGTTTCTCTATGTTCTTTATTTTCTTCGTTAATAGGAGATAGTATTATTGCAGTAATCCAGCTAAAGACGAGTAGGATTTGTGGGCATGGACATTTAATGGGCAAGACGATGAAGGAGGCATGTGTAGAATTGTCTTTCTCCTCCCCTGCTCATCCAAAATGCCCTGAAAAGGGCTATATTTACTCTCTCCCTCTTGTTACTCTCAGTCACTTCTCAGCCAACTAGTTTTATTTTGCTACCAATTACTGTTCCTTCATTGCTGCTCTCATAAAGGATGTAAATTTACCAGTTGCAAAAAACCCATTGATACTTCTTATTTTCATTGCCTTTTTCCTGCGTTGAGAGTACTGATCAGATGCTCCGTAAAGTGTTCCACACTTTCCATTTGTGTATCCGTCTCTTCTAGTTCTCTTCATGGGTCCCTCTCTCTTTTTTGTTTCCACCTTGAGCATCTTTTCTTTCATGCACCACTCATCACCAACGATACTACCACCTCTGCAACCGGATATTATTATTGACCCCACCCAGGGTTCTTCCACTTACCTGATAGCTTCCAAATCTACATATTGTTTCTGAACTTTAAGTCTATTAATTCAGCTATCAGGAAAGCTCTACTAAGGTGTCTTTCAGATACCTCCACATTCAAAATTAAATCGTGTGTGTGTGTGTGTGTGTGTGTTAGTCACTCAGTCATGTCTAACTCTCTGTGACCCCATAGACTATAGTCCGTCAGGGACTCTCCAGTCAAGAATACTGGAGTGGGTTGCCATTTCCTTCTTCAGGAAATCTGTTCTCCCTAAAACTGGCTTCTGATCTGTTGTTTTCAGTCACATTTGGTAACAACAACAGCACAAAGGCATCTCATCACTTAAGTAGAAACTATAGTCCTCCATATTCCTTTCCTCCCGCTTCCTACTTATATCTAGTGAATTAATGTATTCAAACTCTCGGTCTTCTTACTTAGTAAAATATACTAATCAAGCACTCCAAAATGAGTTAAGTTAGGTGTTATTTCTGTGTATTATTCATGTTTTAAATATAAGGAAAGCCTATTTTTTATGTTTTAAGATAAAAATTAAAAGTTCTAATATTTATTGCCCACAACCAACATATTGTAATGTTAAATCCTGCTAATTAGACCCTGAAGTATTTGTTTAATTGGTTTCCTCTCATTTCTTACCTCTTTTCATGCTCTGATTCAGATCCTGTGTGTGTGTGTGTGTGTGTGTGTGTGTGTGTGTGTTAGTCGCTCAGTCATGTCTAACTCTCTGTGACCCCATAGACTATAGTCCGTCAGGGACTCTCCAGTCAAGAATACTGGAGTGGGTTGCCATTTCCTTCTTCAGGAAATCTGTTCTCCCTAAAACTGGCTTCTGATCTGTTGTTTTCAGTCACATTTGGTAACAACAACAGCACAAAGGCATCTCATCACTTAAGTAGAAACTATAGTCCTCCATATTCCTTTCCTCCCGCTTCCTACTTATATCTAGTGAATTAATGTATTCAAACTCTCGGTCTTCTTACTTAGTAAAATATACTAATCAAGCACTCCAAAATGAGTTAAGTTAGGTGTTATTTCTGTGTATTATTCATGTTTTAAATATAAGGAAAGCCTATTTTTTATGTTTTAAGATAAAAATTAAAAGTTCTAATATTTATTGCCCACAACCAACATATTGTAATGTTAAATCCTGCTAATTAGACCCTGAAGTATTTGTTTAATTGGTTTCCTCTCATTTCTTACCTCTTTTCATGCTCTGATTCAGATCCCCTTGTCTGAACTGCTGCAAATTAATCAATTTGTGGTTTCTTGACTCTGCATGTGTCTTCCTCAAATCTACATGTGTGGTATTTTATTTTGATATTTTATTCAAACTCTACAATTAAACTATTTTATTTTCATGCTTAAGACCATTCATTACCTACAGAATAAAACTAAGCTCTGTTTAAAGCTTTCCATGATCTATATCCCTCTATAGCCAGATGTGTTACTCTTCCACTCTTTACATTTTAATCTTCAGCACAAACTGCTGTACTTTATTAACTCACTTCTCATCTCTGTTCCTTTGTGCATTTTTAGTGCCTCTTTATGTGTATTTTTAGTGCCACCTGGTGGCTCAGGTGCTAAAGAATCCGCCTGCAATGCGGGAGATCAGGATTTGAACCCTGAGTTGGGAAGATCTCATGGAGAAGGGAATGACGACCCAGTCTTCTTGCCTGGAGAATCCCTGTGGACAGAGGAGCCTGGCAAGCTACAATCCATGGGATCGCAAAGTCAGACACTATTGAGTGACTAACACTTTGAGTTTGACTCTTCCTTTCACTGCTTTTATTTTTCTGATAATCTCTACTTATTCTTTAGACTCAGATTTGGTGTTGCATCATTCAAAATGCATTTTATCTGACTACTGGGATTAGAGATCCATGTAAATCTATAATAATCTTGGATATCCCCACTATTATGGAGCTGAATGTGGTAAAGGAAAATGACCAATTAAGTTGATTAGTCTCATCCTAAGTATATGCCTACGGCTCTCAAGTGTGCTCTTAAAATCATAGTGGTTGCTCGTTGTTACTCACTTTCTTATTTTCTTGGATGCTATTTGACAATTTTCTCTTGGTCATTCCCCAGCACCATCCAGTCCATTCTGCAATGATTCAAATCTTATTCACTAAAAATAGATGCAAATGGAAGACAACTTTCATACACTCTTACCACACTATTTGTCAAGGTACCCATCATCTCTAATCACAGCAAATATCATGTCTTCTCATTTATTACCATAGGTGAACTATTCATGCTCTCATCTAAAGCTCATTCCTCCACTTGTTCACTGGATCCCATGTCTCTATTGATTGCTCCAGGTCATTGCTCCAACAATATTATTTTGTCTGTCTTACATCATCATTGTTTTCTCTACTAGATTATTTTCATTATCATAGAAACACTCTATCATTTCCTCCAAATAAAAAAACAAAGCAAAACTTACTGTCTATTGGATGATAATAAGGACTTGCCATAGATTTTGTCTGAGGTGACAATGATATGTGGTTATGCTAAGAAGTCCTCATCACTTGAAATAACTACTGAAATATTTTTAGGGAAATGATATGGTGCTTAAGACTGCATGAAGAACGTGGAAAGAGAGATGAAATAAGTTTAGCAAAATATTGATAATTTTCAAATGTGGATAATGAGTACTAGACTATTCTCTGTACTTTACTGAATTATAAGAGGCTTTTTGTTGTTTTTGACATATTTTAGATACGGACTATTTATCACATGAATTTTGCAAATGATTTCTTCGTGCTTATGGTTTGTTTTTTTTCCTTAATGAGTTTTCAAAGAAGAAAGTTTTAAATTTAATGAAGTCAAAGTTATCTATATTTTTTTATGGCTTGTGATTTGTTTATATTACTTAAAAATATTTGACTAACTAGAGGTCACAACTAACTAGAGGTCACAACGAGAGGTTTTCTTCTATATTGTCTTCCAGAAATTTTATAGTTAGAGCTCCCACAATTGGGTCTGTGATATATTTAGGGTTAATTTTTCTGTTCAAGTCAGTTCAGCCACTCAGTAGTGTCCGACTCTTTGCGACTCCATGAATTGCAGCACGCCAGGCCTCTCTGTTCATCAACAACTCCCAGAGTTCACCCAAACTCATGTGCATCGAGTCGATGATGCCATCCAGCCATCTCATCCTCTGTCATCCCCAATCCCTCCCAGCATCAGAGTCTTTTCAAATGAGTCAACTCTTTGCATGAGGTGGCCAAAGTATTGGAGTTTCAGCTTTACCATCAGTCCTTCCAATGAACACCCAGGACTGATCTCCTTTAGGATGGACTGGTTGGATCTCCTTGCAGTCCAAGGGACTCTCAAGAGTCTTCTCCAGCACCACAGTTCAAAAGCACTAATTCTTCGGCACTCAGCTTTCTTCACAGTCCAACCCTCACATCCATACATGACCACTGTAAAAACCATAGCCTTGACTAGACGGACCTTTGTTGTCTCAGAGTAATGTCTCTGCTTTTTAATATCCTATCTAGGCTATTTCTGAGAAGGCAGATAAGGTGGTATGGTATTTCCATCTCTTTCAGAATTTTCCATAGTATAATGTGATCCACACAGTCAAAGGCTTTGGCATAGTCAATTAAGCAGAAATAGATGTTTTTCTGGAACTCTCTTGCTTTTTCCATGGTGCAGCGGATGTTGGCAATTTGATCTCTGGTTCCTCCGCCTTTTCTAAAACCAACTTGAACATCTGGAAGTTCATGGTTCATGTATTGCTGAAGCCTGGCTCGGAGAATATTGAGCATTACTTTACTAGCGTGTGAGATGAGTGCAATTGTGCGGTAGTTTGAGCGTTCTTTGGCATTGCCTTTTGGCATTGCCTTTCTTTGGGATTGGAATGAAAACTGACCTTTTCCAGTCCTGTCACCACAGCTGAGTTTTGCTGGCATGTTGAGTGCAACACTTTCATAGCATCATCTTCCAGGATTTGAAATAGCTCAACTGGAATCCCATCATCTCCACTAGCTTTGTTCGTAGTGATGCTTCCTAAGGCCCACTTGGCTTCACATTCCAGGATGTCTGGTTCTAGGTGAGTGATCATACCATGTGATTATCTGGGTCACGAAGATTGTTTTTGTACAGTTCTTCTGTGTATTCTTCCCACCTCTTCTTAATATCTTCTGCTTTTCTTAGGTGCATACCATTTCTGTCCTTTATTGAGCCCATCTTTGCATGAAATGTTCCTTTGGTATCTCTAATTTCCTGTTAGGAAATATGAATTGAAGTTCATGTTTGCATATTCATGTCCAATTGTTCCAACACCTTTTGTTGGAAAGACTATCCTTTATCCATTGAGTTATTTGAGCACCTTTATTTAAAATCAGTTGGTCATATATGTTAGTGTTTTTAATGAACCCTCTTCTTTCATTGATTTCTATGTCTATCCTTAGTTACTGTAACTTTTTATGAAATCTTGAAACAGGTATTTTAGGCCTCCAACTTATTTTTCAAAATTGTTCTGGATATTCTAGGTGTAGGTCCTCTGCATTTTCATGTTTGCATATTCATGTCCAATTGTTCCAACACCTTTTGTTGGAAAGACTATCCTTTATCCATTGAGTTATTTGAGCACCTTTATTTAAAATCAGTTGGTCATATATGTTAGTGTTTTTAATGAACCCTCTTCTTTCATTGATTTCTATGTCTATCCTTAGTTACTGTAACTTTTTATGAAATCTTGAAACAGGTATTTTAGGCCTCCAACTTATTTTTCAAAATTGTTCTGGATATTCTTGGTGTAGGTCCTCTGCATTTTGAATTAGCTTGTTTTAGAATTAGCTTGTTAATTTCTAAAGCAAAATATTTACTGATATTTTGATTGGGATTACATTTAATTGAGAGATCAGTCTATCAACTGACAAATCACCTTAGCAGAGTTAAGTCTTGTAATTTATGAACACAGTATATCTCTCCATTTATTCCTGTCTTTAAATTCTCTCAGCATTGTTTTAGTTTTCAGAGTGCAGGCATTGCATATATTTTGTGAAATTTATATTTTCCATATTGCTTTGGTATTCTAAGTTATATTGTGTGTTAAATTTCAATTTTTAATTATTTGTTGCTAGTATATGGACAAATTGCTGCTGCTGCTAAGTCACTTTAGTTGTGTCCGACTCTGTGCAACCTCATAGGCAGCTCCCTCATCCCTGGCATTCTCCAGGCAAGAGCACTGGAGTGGGATGCCATTTCCTTCTCCAATGCATGAAAGTGAAAAGTGAAAGTGAAGTTGCTCAGTCGTGTGCGACTCTTTGTGAACCCTGGACTGCAGCCTACCAGGGTCCTCCATCCATGGGATTTTCCAGGCAAGAGTACTTGAGTGGGGTACCACTGTCTTCTCTGATACAGAAAAACAGTTGATTTTAAATATTTATCTTGCATCCTGAAACCTTGCTAAATCCAATTATCAGTTCTGCTAACTTTTTTGTATATTCTCTAGAATTTATAATATAAAAATCATGTTGTCTTTGTGAACCCTGGACTGCAGCCTACAGGGTCCTCCATCCATGGGATTTTCCAGGCAAGAGTACTTGAGTGGGGTACCACTGTCTTCTCTGATACAGAAAAACAGTTGATTTTAAATATTTATCTTGCATCCTGAAACCTTGCTAAATCCAATTATCAGTTCTGCTAACTTTTTTGTATATTCTCTAGAATTTATAATATAAAAATCATGTTGTCTGGGAAGAGAGACAGTTTAACTTTCTTTTAATCTATGCATTTAAAAAAATCTTACTGCAGTTAATGTTTACTAAACTAATGTTTACTGAGAGCAGATAACCTTGCTTGTTTCTGATTTTAGGAGGAAAGTATTTCTTTTTTCACATTATGCCTATGAGAGGTATAAGGAAGAGAACTATCCCAAACTTCTTCCTTATTAGTTATCTGAGTCACTGTATTCTTCAAAAAGAACTGAGTGTTTCTCTCTTAGAAACTGCTTTGTTCTATTTTAAGATAAGTTAACAATTTTGGCCTGGTAATACTAAAACAACAACACAAAAACCTCATCCAACAGGTCACTTATGAGTCAAGGAGTGCTGGGGACTTCCCTGGTGGTCCAGAGGTTAAGACTTGGGTTTCCGATGCAGGATGTGCAGAATTCATCCCTGGTCAGGGAGCTAAGATCCCAGGTACCTTGTGGCCAGCCCCCTGCCCCAAAAGAAAAACCTAAAAAAAGAGTAAAGGAACTCTAATTTTTCCTCCATATTTCAACTCTCCCCCTGTGAGGTCTAACTTGGACCATTAAGCAATGACAGATGGCCTGAGGACTCTGTGATCTCTGTATCTACAGTGGAAATGGATATAGGAAGCCACGACTTAGCAGCAGCAGCCCCCCACACACTCTACAGTCTTGGTATAATCATTCAGTTGGTATTTGCAATATACAACATGCATTCTTCTTCTTGAATGTCTCTGCTCACAATTTCTCCTCCTCTAGCTTTCTCTGCTGCTGCTGTGCTGCTGCTGCTAAGTTGCTTCAGTCGTGTCCGACTCTGTGCGACCCCATAGACGGCAGCCCACCAGGCTCTCCTTTCCCTACCTACCTTTAAAAACTCATTTTTTTTTTTTATTTGTGAAGCTACCTCCATACCTCACCACCTCGATTAAACCTCTCCAAATCTGCTCAACCAGGTAAGCTTTCTCCTCTCTGAGTTTCCGTAGCACTGTATTTAAATTCTGCTCTGTCACCTCTTAGTTCTGCCTAGTGACTGCACTGTCTCTGTTCACTTTCATGCATTGGAGAAGGAAATGGCAGCCCACTCCAGTGTTCTTGCCTGGAGAATCCCAGGGATTGGGGAGCCTGGTGGGCTGCCATCTATGGGGTCGCACGGGGTTGGACACGACTGAAGTGACTTAGCAGTAGCAGCAGCAGCAGCAGCAGGACTATAATATTGTGTGTTTACGTTTGTTTTTCTGTCTTGTTTATCTAGCACATATTTATACATATTATGTTTTCAATAGGTGGATATTGACTTGAATTAGAGTATTTCAAACATAGTGAATGAATTTTTTTAAACAAGATAAATCAGTGGTTTTGTATAGAATGATTAGGGGCTGGGAGATATGTTTATAAACATATTGTGAGAGTCATGCCTCAGGCAATGAATGTCTAGAAGCATGATGATTATATACAGGAGAAGAAATAGTGATTCACAGGGAAATTTTGGAGAAAAAAATGACACATTGTTAAGGTTGATGGTGATAGCAGTGCAGATGCTAACATATTTGTATAGCAGTTTACAGTTTCTGTAGACTATTCCAGAGTTTTGTATGCAAATCTCACTCTTGATAATCAAGTGAAGTGATATGATAGTCATGTTAAAGTGGTAAAATGTATAGGATTCTTGTGTTTTTTATGGGAAAAGTTTGTTAGCTTCAAAGTTGAAAGAGAGATATGGCACAAAACATGTAGTCAACTTAAAAGTCAGGTTAGTCATGCCAAGGCAAGAGTTGTTGCATTTCTCCTGTTCATCGGGGGATAGTGAGAAGGTTTATCCAAGAAACAGTCTGAGAAATCCATTAGAACAAGTTCCTAATAATGAATTCCAAATACCAGTGCTATTTTTAGCAAATATTTAACTCATGGATTTTGTGGGAGCTGTACTATTCCTCCTGAAGGACAGAGACAAAGCAGTAGTTCGTTCCACCTGGGGAGACGTTGACTTCCAGCTTGTGATATTCTGGTACAAGGGCTAAAGTTGAATGACTTTGCTTTCTTAGGGCAAAGGCCACAGGAAATTTTTAGCAGGTTGCCAGTAAACTACTTCCATTTGCACTGTTAGAACCTGGAGCTGTAAAGGAAGCTGACTGCAGAAAACTTAGGGACCAGAATACTAACTTGACTATTGTAGAGTTATGTATATTGAGAAGTATTGATGAATGTTTTGTGTCCTTTTAAGGAAATGTATTGAAGTAGAAAGTAACATGTGCTGAACTAGTGTCTGTTTAAGTAGTTCATATCACTGGCTAAAAGATACACATTTAATGTGTGCACACACTGGACTGAATTAGTCTCATTTCAGTTTATCTCCTTTTATTTGCACTTGTAGGAAGGGCTTGAGTTTTGTCC
This sequence comes from Madoqua kirkii, assembly GCA_006408675.1. Lineage (NCBI taxonomy): Eukaryota > Metazoa > Chordata > Mammalia > Artiodactyla > Bovidae > Madoqua > Madoqua kirkii. The sequence goes on from SJYC01056723.1 coordinate 15,272, forward strand.
TATTATTGCACAGGAAAGAATCCTGTTATTTTAAAGTGTAATTTAGTGTGACCTCCTTGGTTTCCCTTTCCTCTTTATAGCTAATAAGGATAAGGGAGTAAAAGAAGTTATATATATATAGTTTAAGCATACTCAAGTATTCATTGATAGAGTGAAATTATGGCATTATACTGAGGTATCTGTTGATGAATGCATAAAGAAAATGTGATTTTATATATATGTATACATACACACACACACACACACACACAGTCACTTCAGTTGCTCAGTCATGTCTGACTCTTTGTGACCCCATGGACTATAGCACTCCAGGCCTCTCTGTTCATCACCAACTCCCAGAATTTACTCAAACTCATGTCCATTGAGCCAGTGTTGCCATTCAACCATTTCATTCTTTGTCGTCCCTTTATCCTCCCACCTTCAATCTTTCCTAGCGTCAGGGGGTTTCTGGATGAGTCAGTTCTTTGCATCAGGTGGCCAAAGTATTGGAGTTTCAGCTTCAGCATCAGTCCTTTCAATGAACACCCAGGACTGATCTCCTTCAGGATGGACTGGTTGGATCTCCTTGCAGTCCAAGGGACTCTCAAGAGTCTTCTCCAACACCATAGTTCAAAAGCATCAGTTCTTTGGTGCTCAGCTTTCTTTACAGTCCAGGTCTGACATCCATGCATGACTAATGGAAAAACCATAGCCTTGATCAGATGGACCGTTGTTGGCAAAGTAATGTCTCTGCTTTTGAATGTGCTGTCTAAGTTGGTCATAAATTTTCTTCCAAGGAGTAAGCATCTTAATTTCCTGGCTGCAGTCACCATCTGCAGTGATTTTGGAGCCCCCCAAAATAAAGTATGTAACTATTTCCCCATCTATTTCTCATGAAGTGATGGGACCAGATGCCATGATTTTAGTTTTCTGAATGTTGAGCTTTAAGCCAATTTTTTCACTCTCCTCTTTCACTTTCAGCAAGAGGCTCTTTAGTTCTTCTTCACTTTCTGCCATAAGGGTAGGGTCATCTGCATATCTGAAGTTATTTATATTTCTCCTGGCAATCTTGATTCCAGCATTCCATTCCACCTTCATCTAGCCCAGCATTTCCAATGATGTCCTCTGCATATAAGTTAAATAAGCAGGGTGACAATATACAGCCTTGACATACTCCTTTCCTGATTTTGAACCAGTCTGTTGTTCCATGTTCAGTTCTAGCTGTTGCTTCTTGACCTTCATACAAATTTCTCAGAAGGCAGATAAGGTGGTTTGGTATTCCCATCTCTTTATGAATTTTCCACAGTTTGTTGTGATCCACACAAGGTCTTTGTTGTAGTCAATAAAGCAGAATAAATAAATAAAGCCAAAGTAGATGTTTTTCTGGAACTCTTGCTTTGGCTATGATCTGTTGCTATTTATTCACTGCTATGATCCAACGGAGGTTGGCAGTTTGATCTCTGGTTCCTCTGCCTTTTCTAAATTGTGTCCTTTTAAGGAAATGTATTGAAGTAGAAAGTAACATGTGCTGAACTAGTGTCTGTTTAAGTAGTTCATATCACTGGCTAAAAGATACACATTTAATGTGTGCACACACTGGACTGAATTAGTCTCATTTCAGTTTATCTCCTTTTATTTGCACTTGTAGGAAGGGCTTGAGTTTTGTCCTATTATTGCACAGGAAAGAATCCTGTTATTTTAAAGTGTAATTTAGTGTGACCTCCTTGGTTTCCCTTTCCTCTTTATAGCTAATAAGGATAAGGGAGTAAAAGAAGTTATATATATATAGTTTAAGCATACTCAAGTATTCATTGATAGAGTGAAATTATGGCATTATACTGAGGTATCTGTTGATGAATGCATAAAGAAAATGTGATTTTATATATATGTATACATACACACACACACACACACACACAGTCACTTCAGTTGCTCAGTCATGTCTGACTCTTTGTGACCCCATGGACTATAGCACTCCAGGCCTCTCTGTTCATCACCAACTCCCAGAATTTACTCAAACTCATGTCCATTGAGCCAGTGTTGCCATTCAACCATTTCATTCTTTGTCGTCCCTTTATCCTCCCACCTTCAATCTTTCCTAGCGTCAGGGGGTTTCTGGATGAGTCAGTTCTTTGCATCAGGTGGCCAAAGTATTGGAGTTTCAGCTTCAGCATCAGTCCTTTCAATGAACACCCAGGACTGATCTCCTTCAGGATGGACTGGTTGGATCTCCTTGCAGTCCAAGGGACTCTCAAGAGTCTTCTCCAACACCACAGTTCAAAAGCATCAGTTCTTTGGTGCTCAGCTTTCTTTACAGTCCAGGTCTGACATCCATGCATGACTAATGGAAAAACCATAGCCTTGATCAGATGGACCGTTGTTGGCAAAGTAATGTCTCTGCTTTTGAATGTGCTGTCTAAGTTGGTCATAAATTTTCTTCCAAGGAGTAAGCATCTTAATTTCCTGGCTGCAGTCACCATCTGCAGTGATTTTGGAGCCCCCCAAAATAAAGTATGTAACTATTTCCCCATCTATTTCTCATGAAGTGATGGGACCAGATGCCATGATTTTAGTTTTCTGAATGTTGAGCTTTAAGCCAATTTTTTCACTCTCCTCTTTCACTTTCAGCAAGAGGCTCTTTAGTTCTTCTTCACTTTCTGCCATAAGGGTAGGGTCATCTGCATATCTGAAGTTATTTATATTTCTCCTGGCAATCTTGATTCCAGCATTCCATTCCACCTTCATCTAGCCCAGCATTTCCAATGATGTCCTCTGCATATAAGTTAAATAAGCAGGGTGACAATATACAGCCTTGACATACTCCTTTCCTGATTTTGAACCAGTCTGTTGTTCCATGTTCAGTTCTAGCTGTTGCTTCTTGACCTTCATACAAATTTCTCAGAAGGCAGATAAGGTGGTTTGGTATTCCCATCTCTTTATGAATTTTCCACAGTTTGTTGTGATCCACACAAGGTCTTTGTTGTAGTCAATAAAGCAGAATAAATAAATAAAGCCAAAGTAGATGTTTTTCTGGAACTCTTGCTTTGGCTATGATCTGTTGCTATTTATTCACTGCTATGATCCAACGGAGGTTGGCAGTTTGATCTCTGGTTCCTCTGCCTTTTCTAAATCCAGCTTGAACCTCTGCAAGTTCTCGGTTCATGTACTGTTGAATCCTTGCTTGGAGAAATTTGACCGTTACTTTACTAGTGTGTGAGATGAGTGCAATTGTGCGGTAGTTTGAGCATTCTTTGGCATTGCCCTTCTTTGGGATTGGAATGAAAACTGACCTTTCCCAGTCCTGTGGACACTGCTGAGTTTTCTAAATTTGTTGGCATACTGAGTACAGCACTTTCACAGCATCATCTTTCAGGTTTTGAAATAGCTCAACTGGAATTCCAACACCTCCACTAGCTTTGTTCATAGGGATGCTTTCTAAGGCCCACTTGACTTCGCATTCCAGGATGTCTGGCTCTAGGTGAGTGATCACACCATCATGATTATCTGTGTCGTGAAGATCTTTCGTGTACAGTTCTGTGTATTCTTGCCACCTCTTTTTAACATCATCAGTTTTTGTTAGCCATACAGCCATATAAAAGAAGAAAAGCCTGCCATTTGTAAGAGCATGGAGGGACCTTGAGGGTATTATGCAAAGTGAGATAAGTCAGACAGAGAAGGACAAATACGTACGATATCATTTGTACGTGGAATCTAAATAAAGCCAAACTCATAGACCCAGGGTAAAGTGGCTGTTACCAGGGGTTGGGTCATGGGGGAAAAGGGAGCTGTTTTGCAAGGGATACAAACTTCAACCAATTAGATAAATAAGTTCTGGGAATCTAACATACAGCATATAACTATAATTAGTAATATCGTGCCATATATTTGAAAATTGTTCAGAGTAGAGCTTAAATTTATCACCAAATGCAGAAAATAGTGGTCATGTGATGAGGTGGAGGTGTTAGCTACCTTTATTGTGGTAATCATTTTACAATATACACTTGTAGCAAAGTATCACAATGTACAACAACAGCAAATATGTTACTTGTCAATATCTCAGTAAAGTTGGAAATAAATAAAATTTACTATCTTACACATTAAAAAACAGAAGCTAAAATTGCTAAAAGAGATAAATGCCCCTGTGACCATTTCAGCAGATGCCTTCCTAAGATATCCTATTAAAAGGAACATAAGAGGGGCTCCTTCCCACACAGACCTTCTGATATGTTACCTCAAAGGACAACCTCCTTTCAGCCAGATTATCAGTGTCTTATCAATCTCACTCTGAAATTTTCTTGATACATCCTTCATCAATGGATGCTTAGGTGGGTTTCATATTTTGGCTTTTGAATAAGCTTCAGGCAACATGGGGTTGCAGATAGCCTTTTCAATGTAGTGATTTCATTTTCTTTGGAAACATACTCAGAAATGAGATTGCTGGATCATGCAAAGGTTCTATTATTTTTGACGAACACTCGTACTACATCATATCAACAGTGCACAAGAGTTATTTTTTCTCCACAGCTTTGGACTTCTGTGTCTTCTTTATAATAGCCAGTTTAACAGATGTCATGTGATATCTTGCGGTTTTAATTTGCATTACCCTGTTTAGTGATTGAGCTTCTTTTTAGATATCTGTTGGCCACTTGTATATCTTCTTCAAAAAAATACATATTCAATTCCTTTGCCCATTTAAAAGTTATATATATATATATATATGGCTATTATATGAGCTTATATATTTTAAATATTAACCCCTTATTAGCTAAATAAGTTAAATATTTTCTCCTATTCCATAGATTGACTTTTTTTATTTCGCTGATTGCTTCTTTTGTTGTGCAGGGGCTTTTTAGTTTAGTATCCCCACTTTTTTATTTCTGCTTTTGTTGCTTATGCTTTACATGTCATATCCAAAAAACTGTTGCCAAGACTTATGTTAAGGAGTTTTCCCCTATGTTTTCTTCTAATAGTTTTACAATTTTGGGTCTTAAATTTAAGGTTTTAATCCATTTCAAGTTGATTTTTGTAAGTAGTGTAAAAGAGTCATCCAGTTTCATTATTTTACATATGATTATCTGGTTTCCCAGTCCTATTTACTGAAGAGATTTACTCTTTCCCCTTTGAGTATTCCTTGGCTCCTTTGGCAAATAGTTGACTTTATATGTGCGAGTTCACTTCTGGGTTCTCAATTCTCTTTAGTTAGTCTCTGTGTCTATATTTGTATACTGATGTGATACTGTTTTGATTACTATAGCTTTATAGTAAAATTTGAAATCAGAAAGTGTGATGTCTGTAGTTTTGTTCTTCTTTTTAAGGATTGCTTTGGCTATTTGGATCTTTTGTGATTCTACATGTATATTCTATGTGTAGACTTTGCCTTCCTTGGTTAAATTTATTCCTAAGTATTTCATTACTTTTGATGCTATTGTGAATGCGATTGTTTTCTTTATTTCTTTTAAAATAATTCATTGTTGTTCAGTTGCTAAGTTGTATCTGACTCTTTGCATGGCCTACAGCACAGCAGGCTTCCCTGTCCTTCACTGTTTCCCAGAGTTGACTCAAACTCATGTCCATTGAGTTGGTGAAGCCATCCAACCATCTCATACTTTGTTGCCCCCTTCTCTTTCTGTCTTCAATATTTCTCAGCATCAGGGGCTCTTCCAGTGAGTTGATTCTTTGTATCAGGTAGCCAAAGTATTGGAGCTTCAGCTTCAGCATCAGTCCTCCCAATGAATATGCATCACTGATTTCTGTTAAGATTGACTGCTTTGATCTCCTTGCTGTCCAGAGGACTCAAGAGTCTTCATATTAGTGTATAGAGGCACAATTGATTTTTGTATGGTGATTTTGGATCCTACAACTTTATAGAGCATTTGAGGGAGGGGAAACCTCTTCTGTTTTTTACAGACTGGTTTCAGTAGACAAAACCTTCGCCTGTCAGCCAGTCCAGAGATTGTAGGTGGGCAGTCTAGTGGTATTTGAGGGAGGGCTTGCTGTTGGAGCCCTTTGGTGGGCATGTGTGGTGAGTTTGTAGGTAGGTAGACTTGTTGCTTGACTCTGGGGCAACTGGACCTAGGTTTTGGATCCAGGGGGCCACCAGATGCAGGGACCACTGGAGTCCCATCTGGGACCAGAGCAAGCCAGATGCACAGTGCCAGTGATGTCTCTGGGGACTGGTTGTCTCTGGGGTGAGTCAGGAGCCTGTATCCGAGGGACCTGGCCTGTGGTCTACATTGTGGGGGCCAGTCTAGGGCTCAGGTGAGCCTGAGGCCGTGGGAGCCATCCTGATGTGGGGCAGACCAGGGCTCATGGCGAAGCGCAGCGCTCACGTCACTCTCCTTTCCCCAGAGAGTGTGTGTTCTTCTGTGAGCTGGGCTGCCAGGGCTTGAGGGAAGGGTGATGGGGTTAATATGAATCTATCTTCCCTACCCTCCTTCATGAATCTTTTCTAATTTCTGCGCTTCACTCGGGTACTGTAATCCCTCATGCGGAACCCTTGGTTCTTGTGAGGATATTTTCATGTGAAGATATTGTTCAGATTTGTGTTTAGTGGGTGGGGAGGCGGCAGGGGAACCAGCACTAGACATCCCTGTGCCTCCCTTTTCCTGGTGTCACTCCCCGAAAGAGAAAGCATTGTGTTCACTCTGTTCCCAACAGGTGTGATTATTAAGATAAGGGACACATGGTGGAGGAGAAATCTGTTTTCCTCAGGCTTGTCATGACTCATATTTACAAACCCAGAGAAGAGTAAAGGTTCAAAGATGTGTGCAGTGTTGACTGGTGTGTGTGGTATGTTAGCACAGAGCTCAAGGCAAATTGAACGGGGACTCAGAAGTCTTTGACACCTATAATGGTTCTGGGATCTTTAAAACATTTGTTCCCTTTATAGCCCTTTATTACATTGTTGAAGTTTGCTGACCAATATGGTATGTGAAACCAATCTTCTACACATATTCTTTCAGTCTTTTTCTTTCTGATAACCAGGACCCTGAACGGTTATCACAAATGAAGTTTTATCCTTGGGAAAATAAATGACAGAAAGTATTAACACTGGGAATAATATATACCAAAGCAAGTGTTATTGAGTCTTTTTTAAGGAAGGCTGACAGAAATTTTAATCACCAGTCTATGTTCGATGCAGGATGTAGGATGCTTGGGGCTGGTGCACAAGGATGATCCAGAGAGATGGTTTGGGGTGGGAGGTGGGAGGGGGGGGGTTCAGGATTGGGAGCTCATGTACACCTGTGGCGGATTCATGTCAATGTATGGCAAAAGTAATACAGTATTGTAAAGTAAAATAAAGTAAAATTTTAAAAAAATTAAAAAAATAAAATCTAAAGTTAATACAAAGTTCTTGGAAGTAAATTTTATGTTTGATGCTTCTAATAATACCTGCATTATAGAATAGTGGAAACCCCACATTTACTAATCAGAAAGATACAGATTGGTATCAGGCAAAGCTGAAGTTGTCTCAGTAAAATGGTCATATCAACAATGTGCTTAATTTAGGGGATAAAATTGCATGATTTGCAGAATTATTTTTACCTAGAAATCATTTTATTAGAATATTATCATATATTAGAGTATTTATTATGCATTAAATATGGCAGGAATTTTAAAATAAATAAATTATCTGGACAGAACAAATCATGGGTACTAACATTTATTGCATGCTACTTTATACTAGATATTATGTTAATTTACTTACACTGTCTTGTTTCAGTTTTACAGAAACTAAGAAATATGATTCTTTATCATTCTGGAGATGAGGAAGCTGAAGCATAGATAGGTTGATCTCTTGATCAAATGAAAGTTCTCAGTTTTTTAAGTTTTGAGAATGATAAGAGCAAAATGACAAAAATAATGATAAGAATTCAGGCAAGAATAATTAGTAAATCCTACAGATGGGACATTTTAATGAGGAACATATTTACATAGTCCC
>SJYC01056724.1:0-12764 GCA_006408675.1 Madoqua kirkii
TTTCTTCTAATAGTTTTACAATTTTGGGTCTTAAATTTAAGGTTTTAATCCATTTCAAGTTGATTTTTGTAAGTAGTGTAAAAGAGTCATCCAGTTTCATTATTTTACATATGATTATCTGGTTTCCCAGTCCTATTTACTGAAGAGATTTACTCTTTCCCCTTTGAGTATTCCTTGGCTCCTTTGGCAAATAGTTGACTTTATATGTGCGAGTTCACTTCTGGGTTCTCAATTCTCTTTAGTTAGTCTCTGTGTCTATATTTGTATACTGATGTGATACTGTTTTGATTACTATAGCTTTATAGTAAAATTTGAAATCAGAAAGTGTGATGTCTGTAGTTTTGTTCTTCTTTTTAAGGATTGCTTTGGCTATTTGGATCTTTTGTGATTCTACATGTATATTCTATGTGTAGACTTTGCCTTCCTTGGTTAAATTTATTCCTAAGTATTTCATTACTTTTGATGCTATTGTGAATGCGATTGTTTTCTTTATTTCTTTTAAAATAATTCATTGTTGTTCAGTTGCTAAGTTGTATCTGACTCTTTGCATGGCCTACAGCACAGCAGGCTTCCCTGTCCTTCACTGTTTCCCAGAGTTGACTCAAACTCATGTCCATTGAGTTGGTGAAGCCATCCAACCATCTCATACTTTGTTGCCCCCTTCTCTTTCTGTCTTCAATATTTCTCAGCATCAGGGGCTCTTCCAGTGAGTTGATTCTTTGTATCAGGTAGCCAAAGTATTGGAGCTTCAGCTTCAGCATCAGTCCTCCCAATGAATATGCATCACTGATTTCTGTTAAGATTGACTGCTTTGATCTCCTTGCTGTCCAGAGGACTCAAGAGTCTTCATATTAGTGTATAGAGGCACAATTGATTTTTGTATGGTGATTTTGGATCCTACAACTTTATAGAGCATTTGAGGGAGGGGAAACCTCTTCTGTTTTTTACAGACTGGTTTCAGTAGACAAAACCTTCGCCTGTCAGCCAGTCCAGAGATTGTAGGTGGGCAGTCTAGTGGTATTTGAGGGAGGGCTTGCTGTTGGAGCCCTTTGGTGGGCATGTGTGGTGAGTTTGTAGGTAGGTAGACTTGTTGCTTGACTCTGGGGCAGCTGGACCTAGGTTTTGGATCCAGGGGGCCACCAGATGCAGGGACCACTGGAGTCCCATCTGGGACCAGAGCAAGCCAGAAGCACAGTGCCAGTGATGTCTCTGGGGACTGGTTGTCCTGGGGTGAGTCAGGAGCCTGTATCCGAGGGACCTGGCCTGTGGTCTACATTGTGGGGGCCAGTCTAGGGCTCAGGTGAGCCTGAGGCCGTGGGAGCCATCCTGATGTGGGGCAGACCAGGGCTCATGGCGAAGCGCAGCGCTCACGTCACTCTCCTTTCCCCAGAGAGTGTGTGTTCTTCTGTGAGCTGGGCTGCCAGGGCTTGAGGGAAGGGTGATGGGGTTAATATGAATCTATCTTCCCTACCCTCCTTCATGAATCTTTTCTAATTTCTGCGCTTCACTCGGGTACTGTAATCCCTCATGCGGAACCCTTGGTTCTTGTGAGGATATTTTCATGTGAAGATATTGTTCAGATTTGTGTTTAGTGGGTGGGGAGGCGGCAGGGGAACCAGCACTAGACATCCCTGTGCCTCCCTTTTCCTGGTGTCACTCCCCGAAAGAGAAAGCATTGTGTTCACTCTGTTCCCAACAGGTGTGATTATTAAGATAAGGGACACATGGTGGAGGAGAAATCTGTTTTCCTCAGGCTTGTCATGACTCATATTTACAAACCCAGAGAAGAGTAAAGGTTCAAAGATGTGTGCAGTGTTGACTGGTGTGTGTGGTATGTTAGCACAGAGCTCAAGGCAAATTGAACGGGGACTCAGAAGTCTTTGACACCTATAATGGTTCTGGGATCTTTAAAACATTTGTTCCCTTTATAGCCCTTTATTACATTGTTGAAGTTTGCTGACCAATATGGTATGTGAAACCAATCTTCTACACATATTCTTTCAGTCTTTTTCTTTCTGATAACCAGGACCCTGAACGGTTATCACAAATGAAGTTTTATCCTTGGGAAAATAAATGACAGAAAGTATTAACACTGGGAATAATATATACCAAAGCAAGTGTTATTGAGTCTTTTTTAAGGAAGGCTGACAGAAATTTTAATCACCAGTCTATGTTCGATGCAGGATGTAGGATGCTTGGGGCTGGTGCACAAGGATGATCCAGAGAGATGGTTTGGGGTGGGAGGTGGGAGGGGGGGGGTTCAGGATTGGGAGCTCATGTACACCTGTGGCGGATTCATGTCAATGTATGGCAAAAGTAATACAGTATTGTAAAGTAAAATAAAGTAAAATTTTAAAAAAATTAAAAAAATAAAATCTAAAGTTAATACAAAGTTCTTGGAAGTAAATTTTATGTTTGATGCTTCTAATAATACCTGCATTATAGAATAGTGGAAACCCCACATTTACTAATCAGAAAGATACAGATTGGTATCAGGCAAAGCTGAAGTTGTCTCAGTAAAATGGTCATATCAACAATGTGCTTAATTTAGGGGATAAAATTGCATGATTTGCAGAATTATTTTTACCTAGAAATCATTTTATTAGAATATTATCATATATTAGAGTATTATGCATTAAATATGGCAGGAATTTTAAAATAAATAAATTATCTGGACAGAACAAATCATGGGTACTAACATTTATTGCATGCTACTTTATACTAGATATTATGTTAATTTACTTACACTGTCTTGTTTCAGTTTTACAGAAACTAAGAAATATGATTCTTTATCATTCTGGAGATGAGGAAGCTGAAGCATAGATAGGTTGATCTCTTGATCAAATGAAAGTTCTCAGTTTTTTAAGTTTTGAGAATGATAAGAGCAAAATGACAAAAATAATGATAAGAATTCAGGCAAGAATAATTAGTAAATCCTACAGATGGGACATTTTAATGAGGAACATATTTACATAGTCCCAAAGTATCTCTCAATACACTACTTACTAATAAATAAAGAAAAATAGTAACTATGCATTGGAAAACAAAAGACAAACATGAAATGATCAAAATTAACATCCCCAGTAAGATGCAGCTAGTATCCTGTGCCTCTGGATGTTATATTCTGAGAAGGACATGACTTCACTTGTATGTTATTCCAGTCAAGTTGCATAATAATGTAAAAGTAATTGTGAAGAAAAGTAAAAAAGGAACACATTGAGAAATTTGTAAACTGATTGTCATTTTCTTCCCAAGTGTCAATGCCATGAAAGATAAAGAATAAAGAAGATGAAGGGGGCATTCTAAGTATAACACCTGTTACTTGACTGGACTCTATACCAAAAGAAAAAAGTGCTATAAAGATTTGGGGCAGTTGAAGTAGTAAGACTACAGATCAGATTAAAATAGTGTGTCAGTGTTGAATATTCTGAAATTGCTCATTCTTTTTGGGTGACATAAGAGAACATTCTTGTTCTTATGAAATATATGCTAAAGCATTAGAGGGGTAAAGTACTTGATGTTTGTAATCTATCCTCAAAGATCCAGAAAAAATGATAGAGAAAGGTAAGGCAAATTCTGCAAAATATGAAAATTTGAATCTGATTTATGTGTTATTTGGGTGTTCTTTGTACTATTCTTGCAAATTTTCTGTGTCTAAAAATATTTCCAAATAAAAAATCCAAATCATTGAAGAAATATAAAAGCTCATAGAAGCATTATTCAAAGAAAAACACTAGATAAAATAGTTACACAGTCACTTTTTATTCAAAGTCAAGTAATAGCTCTAATGTTATAGAAAATGTTTCAGAACATACACAAAGGTAGAGCAGTTGCCAAACTTTTAAGGAAGCTAATGTGACTTTGATGCGAGGGTTACCAGATAGGTTCTTGCAGATGTTCCCTGCCTAGGAGCACCTGGTCAAGGAGGTGAGTTGAGAGGGTGTTGAGTATAACTCTTACCCTGTTTGGAAAGCCCTACCCAGAACTGTGCCAGCTAGCAAGAATTCATTTGAAGATGCTGCAGGGCCCGCTTGTTTGAAACCCAAACTGGAGAAGAACAAAAAGCAAACTAAAGACCAGTTTCTCTCATGATTATAGGTATAAAAATGCTAATAAAATAATGCAGTTGAAAACATGGCTCATATTAAGACTGTACCATACTCTGACCACTCCAGTATTCCGGCCTGGAGAATTCCATGGACTGTATAGGGCTTCCACTTTTCTCTTGAGCAATTCTGAAATGTAGCATTATTACATCTACTGTCAAATGGAAGAACTCTAATTTTTGAAGGTAATGCTTTGAGCCCTTAATCTTGAGTATGATTTGACATTTTTATGTTATAAAATATATTTCTGATTTATAGAAATGCTTCAATTAGAATTTCATGTTAAATTTTGTCAAATATATGTCACACTTTTAAAAATAATTTACATTGAATTTTTACTTGATCTTTTGATAAACAGAATTGCTGCTGCTGCTGCTGCTGCTGCTAAGTCGCTTCAGTCATGTCCAACTCTGTGCGACCCCATAGATGGCAGCCTACCAGGCTCCCTCGTCCCTGGGATTGTCCATGCAACACTGGAGTGGATTGCCACTTCCTTCTCCAATGCATGAAAGTGAAAAGTGAAAGTGAAGTTGCTTAGTTGTATCTGACTCTGAGTGACCCCATGGACTGCAGCCTACCAGGCTCTCCATCCATGGGATTTTCCAGGCACGAGTACTGGAGTGGGGTGCCATTGCCTTGTTATGTATATCTAATATTGACTATTTGCATAATGCTGAAATAAAATCTCCTTGAAATTGTATTCCAGGAGTCTGAAATAAAGCCATCTTGGTAAAGAATCTACCTGCAATGTGAGAGACCTAGGTTTGATCCCTGGGTTGGGAAGATCCCCTGGAGAAGGGAACGGCTACCCACTCCAGTATTCTGGCCTGGAGAATTCCATGGACTCTAGAGTCCATGTGGTCACAGAGTTGGACATGACTGAGCAAGTTGCACTTTCATCAAGAGAAAAAATGCTGAAAATAGCTAATAAGTATAAATGAAATAAAGTGGAGGTAATGAAATCAAATATTCAGTCATTACACTAAATGTGGTTATAGAGAATTCTATTAAATACACACACACACACACACTTGAAATACTGGCAATTGACTCATATGAAAAATCAAGATCTTTAAGCTTGAGTAATCAAACTGTATGCTTCTCAGGAGATACGGTGCTAAAGAATCTTCCTGCAATGCAACAGCTGCAGGTTAAATCCCTGAGTCAGGAAGATCTCCTGGAGAAGGAAATGGCAACTCACTGGAGTATTCTTGCCTGGAAAATCCCATGGAGGGAGGAATCTGGCGGGTTACAGTCTATGCGGTTGGACTCGACTAAACAACAATGACAAATCAAACTGTATTTGATAGGAAGATTCTCAGTGCACGAGAAGAGTAAAGGCTCAGTCAGTCAGTCAGTTCAGTCGTTCAGCCCTGTCTGACTCTTTGCAGCCACATGACTGTAGCATGCTAGGCTTCCCTGTCCATCACCAACTCCTGGAGCTTGCTCAAACTCATGTCTATCGAGTTGGTGATGCCATCTAACCATCTCATTCCCTGCCATCCCCTTGTCCTGTCTTCAGTCTTTCCCAGAAAGAGGGTCTTTTCCAGTGAAACAGTTCTTTGCATCAAGTGGCCAAAGTATTGGAGTTTCAGCTTCAACATCAGTCCTTCCAATGAATATTGAGGACTGGTTTCCTTTAGGATTGACTGGCTGGATCTCCTTCCTGTTCAAGGGACTCTCAAGAGTCTTATCCATCACCACAGTTCAACAGAATCAATTGTTCAGTGCTCAGCTTTTTTCATGGTCCAACTATCACATCCATATTTGACTACTGGAAACCATAGCTTTGACTAGAAGGTCTTTTGTTGGCAAAGTGATGTCTCTGCTCTTTAATATGCAGTCTAGGTTGGTCATAGCTTTTCTTCCAAGGATCAAACGTCTTTTAATTTCATGGCTGCAGTCACTATCTACAGTGATTTTGGAGCCCCCCAAAATAAAGTTTGTCACTGTTTCCATTGTTTCCCCATCTATTTGACATGAAGTGATGGGACCAGATGCCATGATCTTTGTTTTTTGACTGTTGAGTTTTAAGATAGCTTTATCACTCTTGTCTTTCACATTCATCAAGAGGCTCTTTAGTTCTTCTTCACTTTCTGCCATAAGGGTGGTATCATCTGCATATCTGAGGTTATTGATATTTCTCCCGGCAATCTTGATTCCAGCTTATGCTTCATCCAGCTTGGCATTTCTCATGATGTGCTCTGCATATAACTTAAAAAAGCAGGGTGACAATATACAGCCTTGATGTACTCCTTTCCCAATTTTGAAGCAGTCTGTTATTCCATGTTCAGTTCTAACAGTTGCTTCTTGGCCTGCATACAGATTTCTCAGGAGGCCGGTCAGGTGGTCTGGTATTACCATCTCTTGAAGAATGTTCCACAGTTTGTTGTGCTTTGGCATAGTCAATGAAGTATAAGATTTTCTGGGATTCTCTTGGTTTTTCTATGATCCAACAGATATTGGCATCTTGGTCTCTGCTTCCTCTGCCTTTTCTAAATGCAGCTGGAACATCTGGAAGTTCATGGTTCATGTATTATTGAAGTTTGGCCTGGAGAATTTTGAACATTACTTTGCTAACATGTGAGATGAGTGCAATTGTGTGGTGGTTTGGACATTATTTGGCATTGCCTTTCTTTGGGATTGGAATGAAAACTGACATTTTTCAGTGCTGTGGCCACTGCCGAGTTTTCCAAATTTGCTGACATATTGAGTGCAATGCTTTAACAGCATCATATTTTAGTGTTTGAAATAGCTCAACTGGAATTCCATCACCTCCACTAGCTTTGTTCATAATGATGCTTCCTAAGGCTCCCTGACTTTGCATTCCAGGATGTCTGGTTTTAGGTGAATGATCACACCATCATGGTCATCTGGGTTATGAAGATCTGTTTTATATATATATTGTGTTTTTTTGCCACCTCTTGATATCTGCATCTTCTGTTAGATCTGTCCTTTATTGAGCCCATCTTTGCATGAAATGTTCCCTTGGGTGAAAAGAGAGCCTTTAGAATAGGAGAAAATAATAGCAAATGAAACAACTGACAATTAATCTCAAAAATATACAAGTAGCTCCTGCAGCTCAATGCCAGAAAAATAACCCAATCAAAAAATGGGCCAAAGAACTAAACAGACAAGACATACAGATGGCTAACAAACACATGAAAAGATGCTTAACATCACTCATTATCAGAAAAATGCAAATCAAAACCACAGTGAGTTACCATCTCACACTGGTCAGAATGACTGCTATCAAAAAATCTACAAACAATAAATGCTGGAGAGGGTATGGAGAAAAAGGAACCCTCTTACACTGTTGGTGGGAATGCAAACTAGTACAGCCACTATGGAGAACAGTGTGGAGATTGCTTAAAAACCTGGAGACAGAACTGCCATATGACCCAGCAGTCCCACTGCTGGTCATACACACTGAGGAAACCAGAATTAAGAGACATGTGTATCCCAGTGTTCAGCACTGTTTGTAATAGCCAGGACATGGAAGCAACCTGGATGTCCATCAGCAGATGAATGGATAAGACGGCCATGTATATGTGGTACATATACACAATGGAGAATTACTCAGACAATAAAAAGAATACATTTGAATCAGTTCTAATGAGGTGGAGGAAACTGGAGCTGATTATACAGAGTGAAGTCAGCTAGATAGAAAAACACCAATACAGTATACTAAGGCATACAGGTGGAATTTAAAAAGATGGTAACAATGACCCTATATGCAAGGCAGTAAAAGAGACACAGATGTAAAGAACAGTCTTTTGGACTCTGTGGGAGAAGGTGAGGGTGGGATGATTTGAGAGGATAATGTTGAAACGTGTATATTATCATATGTGAAGTGGATTGTTGGTCCAGGTTCAATGCTCGAGGCAAGGTGCTTGGGGATGGTGCACTGGGATGACCCTGGGGGATGGGATGGGGAGGGAGGTGGGAGGGGAGATATGGATGGGGGACACATGTGTGCCTATAGCAATGTTTGGCAAAACCACTACAATACTGTAAAGCAATTAGCTTCCAATGAAAATAAATTAATTAAAAAATGTTCCCTTGGTATCTCTAATTTTCTTGAAGAGATTTCTAGTCTTTCCCATTTTACTGTTTTCCTCTATTTCTTTGTATTGCTCATTGAGGAAGGCTTTCTTATCTCTCTGTTGTTTGGAATTCTGCCTTCAAATGGGTATAGCTTTCCTTTTCCCCTTTGCCTTTAGCTTCCCTTCTTTTCTCAGCTATTTGTAAGGCCTCCTTAGACAACCATTTTGCCATTTTGCATTTCTTTTTCTTGGGGTAGTTTTGGTCACTGCCTCCTGTACATGTCACAGACCTCTGTCCATAGTTCTTCAGGCACTCTGTCAGATCTAATCCCTTGAATCTATTTGTCACTTCCATTGTATAATCTTAAGGGATTTGATTTAGGTCATATTGTTACACTGAGTATGTGCCTTTGGTTAAAAGCATGTAACCATATAAATTTTCCAAAT
The DNA here is from genome assembly GCA_006408675.1 of Madoqua kirkii. Lineage (NCBI taxonomy): Eukaryota > Metazoa > Chordata > Mammalia > Artiodactyla > Bovidae > Madoqua > Madoqua kirkii. Next base: position 8,600 of record SJYC01056724.1, read on the forward strand.
AAGTATTAATTTATGAGTTACTTTACTATTATTATTATTGTTTAAAGATATTAGTTACCTAAACATAAGCTTAGCATCTACCCTGAAAATATTAACACATCTTATCTTATGGGTAATTTATGAATAGTGTATGTAATTCCAGGTAGAAAATAATTTTTACTGAGCCATAAAATAATTTCCAAAACCTATATTTCTGCTGGTATTGGCAGTATTTTTTAGAAATATATTACGAAGTGACTAATTTATATCATCTTCTTGCCCTGTAAAATGCTTTGGGAAACCTTAAGTTGTTAGATTTTGAGGAAAACAATTTAAAAAAGACAAATGATGCAGGATACAGGATGCTTGGGGCTGGTACATTGGGATGACTCAGAGAGATGGTATGGGGAGGGAGGTGGGAGGGGGGTTCAGGATTGGGAACATGTGTACACCCGTGGCAGATTCATGCTGATGTATGGCAAAACCAATACAGTATTGTAAAGTAAAATAAAGTAAAATTAAAAAAAGACAAATGGTAAACTCATATGAAGGAAGACAAGTAAGAGACAAAAAGAATTGCTAAGTGATATTTTTCTACCAAAATCTACAAAAAGTAAAACATATTCTTATGAAATACAAAATTCAGTCATGCTTTAAAAATTATTCTATAACCTCAAATCACATATATGCCTGATTTATTCATCTCTGACTCAGGCTATGTCTACCCCCAGACTACTTCTTTTATAGGCCATTTTCCTTTATAGCACTTATCACAGATTAAGTTTTTGAGAGTTGCTTATTCAGTGTCTATGTCTCATGTAGATTCTGAACTCTAAAAGAACATGATTAGTTTATGCACACTTGTTATCTAGAAGTTAGCAGAGTGCTTGGCACAGAGTAGGACTCCATCCATATTTACTGATAAATGAACCAATAAATAAATGAACTAGTTAAGCCACTAAATCAAATTGTTCGTACATTTGAACAATTAATTTTATTTCTTCCCATATAGCCTTCACCCTACCTTTATTCTCCAGGGATTTAATGTCTTTGAATAAAGAGATTGATTTTATGGTTGTGTTTTTGGTAAAGCCCAACAAAACTACTATTTCTTTATTAAGGCAAGATGGATGAAGGTAAGTACCCACCTGGTGTGCTTACACTAGAACTTAGTATTCTGACTATAATTATCAGGTGTATTCACCAGGTTTAAATAGCCACTTTTTTTTTTAAGATCTGAAAAATTCATTACAACTAAAGAATAAAGTGGCTAATCCTATGTTGTGAAGGAAAACTATGTAGAATGGCTACAAGTCATAGTTAATGTGGTCCTGGTATTTTCTCCCAAACCTTCCCCATTAGAAGTTTGAGCCTATGGTGTAGATTGCTCAGTTGCTAAGTCATGTCCAATTCTTTGTGACTCTATGAACTGCAGGATGTGGTGTAAGGGACATTTCTAAATTATTTCTGCTGTCCGCATATACTCAGTCAAAGCCATTTTGATTCCTCGTGATTGTAAGAGCTCTGACCTATGAATTTAAAGACCAAATCCTTCCTTACAGTATTTTGATGAATTCAAAGTAAATGGCTACATTTAGAACACAGTACAGGAAGAGGCTCACACTAAAAGCTCAGTAAAGATTAGTTCCTTTCCTTTGTTCAACCTGATTTACCTTTTAACATTAGTAAGCAAACAACATCAGCATCTGGCATCCAATAGATAGTACCTGCTGATTTCACTCTTTAAAAGATCAGATGTTATGAAAAACAGCAACAACAGTATAGCTTTCCTGAGTCTTTATATATTAACTGAGTCTTAGGAGTTCTACCACTCCAAGAAATAGAGAAATTAAATATTTATAAAGTTTCATTGTTTAATACTCATTGTTCTTTAGATTCAATATCTGTGTGCTTATTATGAAGATAACTCCTAATTTCCTTTGCTGTCAGCGATTGACTTATTAATAGGTTGTTCATCATTTCTGATGAAACAGTCGCAAAATTGTTTTTTTATAAACCACTGCATATTCTAAAGCTATAAGACTGTGTCTGTTTACTATCTCAATGTATCTGGAAGTCCAAGAAGAGAAAAAGATATTAAATGATGCCTTCTGTGCTTTTTGAAAGCATGAACACAAAATGGTCTCATTTTCCAGGAGAGTCAAAATGATGAATAACTGCTGTACTTAGTCATATATTTGCAGTGGCAAATTAGCAGTCTTTGGGTGTGAAAAAAATCACATTAAGCTCATTTAAACAAGCTTCCTTAGTCTTTAATTCTAACTGTAATGAAACAACTAGTGTTAGCAATAAGAGGACACTTTGAAATGATGGTGTAAGAATGTTCTCATCAGTTCACAGACCTAGATTAATGGAGCTCTTTTAAGTACCCTAAGCCTCATAACTAAATACTACTTAAATCTTTATTAGGAATACATAATGAGGAACACACTGAACCTAATAAAAGTTATGACTGTCTATATTTTAGTTTAATATTTTTAGGAAAATTAGGATTAAAAACTGAAGTGCACATTTGATCAATCATCTACTAAAAATCAGTTATATATGAATAGTTTATATCCAATAATTTTTATAAATTGTCTTACAAATTATTACACAGTTACAAAGATCCTTTTATATGTTGATTTTTCTCTTGAGCATGGTTATAGACTAGACCTTGAAGATACTTAATTTCTAGAAATTATGAGGAAGAATTATAGAAAATTAACTTCTAAGTGCTGCCTCTGTTTTACTATCTCAATGTATCTGGAAGTCCAAGAAGAGAAAAAGATATTAAATGATGCCTTCTGTGCTTTTTGAAAGCATGAACACAAAATGGTCTCATTTTCCAGGAGAGTCAAAATGATGAATAACTGCTGTACTTAGTCATATATTTGCAGTGGCAAATTAGCAGTCTTTGGGTGTGAAAAAAATCACATTAAGCTCATTTAAACAAGCTTCCTTAGTCTTTAATTCTAACTGTAATGAAACAACTAGTGTTAGCAATAAGAGGACACTTTGAAATGATGGTGTAAGAATGTTCTCATCAGTTCACAGACCTAGATTAATGGAGCTCTTTTAAGTACCCTAAGCCTCATAACTAAATACTACTCAAATCTTTATTAGGAATACATAATGAGGAACACACTGAACCTAATAAAAGTTATGACTGTCTATATTTTAGTTTAATATTTTTAGGAAAATTAGGATTAAAAACTGAAGTGCACATTTGATCAATCATCTACTAAAAATCAGTTATATATGAATAGTTTATATCCAATAATTTTTATAAATTGTCTTACAAATTATTACACAGTTACAAAGATCCTTTTATATGTTGATTTTTCTCTTGAGCATGGTTATAGACTAGACCTTGAAGATACTTAATTTCTAGAAATTATGAGGAAGAATTATAGAAAATTAACTTCTAAGTGCTGCCTCTGTTTCTTTTGGGACTTCCCTGGTGGCTCAGACAGTAAAAGCGTCTGCCTACAATGTGGGAGATCAGGGTTTGGTCCCCGTGTTGGGAAGGTCCCCTGGAGAAGGAAATGGCACCCCACTGCAGTACTCTTGCCTAGAAAATCCCATGGATGGAGGAGCCTGGTCGGCTACAGTCCACGGAGTAGGAAGGAGTCAGACATGACTGAGTGACTTCACTTTCTTTCTGTTTCCTTTGCCTATGTAGCTCTGTCTCTCTATATAATAATAAAACAGTAATAGAAATTCTAGTTTCATTTTTCTAATAAAAATTAAGTTGGTTTCACTTTTATCTTCATTTCTAATATTGTCCAACCAATACTGTTACAAATGACAAGGCTGAATTGAGTAGAACGGTATGGTTAGGACAAGTTACAGGATTTGAACTGCAAAGTCTCTAATAGTCATTTAGTCTAAACTTTCATTTTAGAGCTGAGAGAGGAGATGTGGGTGAGAGGTGTTGTCCTTTACACTATCTAATAGTGTAAAGCTATTTAATGGTGAAAGTGAAGAGCAGGCCTCATGGCTGCAACCCCAGTGTTCTTTCTCCTGAAGTTAACTCTTCCTTCATTTGTGTGCATGCTGAGTCACTTCGATATGTCCAACTGAGATCCTATGGGCTGTAGCCTGCCAGGCTCCTCTGTCCATGGGACTCTCCAGGCAAGAATACTGGAGCGAGTTGCCATGCCCTCCTTCAGGGGGTCATTCT
>SJYC01056725.1:0-23266 GCA_006408675.1 Madoqua kirkii
ACCAAGGAAATGTTTTTTTTTTTTTTTTAATACATTGAAGGAACATTTACAATGAGAATTCTAAAGACCCAAAATACCAAATACAGTCCAGGCGTTTATATCCCTGAGGGAAGAATCAATTGGCAAGAGTCAGAAATTGGACTTCTGAATAATCAAGAAAAATGTTTATGACTTAAAAAAAAATTTTTTTTTCTCATATCTTTTTTTGTTTTTATTTTAAAAAATTTTTACTTTTACTACTCACCAGGCAAAAGCAATCAGCAATACTTGAGAATAGACTCAGTGTCCTACTGTGTCCTAAGGTGGGAAAATTTATCCCCTTGTAAATCAGGAAAACAAATGCAAAAGTTTATAAAACTGCATGAGAGTTGTGAGGGACAAAATTTCTTTCTTTCTTTTCATTGTGCTGGGTCCTTGTTGTGGCTCGAAGGCTCTCTAGTCTAGAGCACAGGCTCTAGATCACATGGGCTTAGTATTTGCAGCGAATGGAATCTTATTTCCATGACCAGGGATCAAACCCAACTCCCCTGCACTGGAAGCCAGATTCTCAACTCATGGATCACCAGGGAAATTCTGAGAAAATGTTAATAACACTGAATTGGTACCACTTTCTGAAACTTAGTTTGCCAATATATTATGAGAGTCATGATGTGATCATGTAGCTTAGGTACACAGCTCTGGGAAATTTATCCAAGGAAAGAAAACACAATGAAAAAAATGTATTATATATCCGACACCCCAAAGCTCTATGTAGTCTAAATTCCAAACTTTTCAGACGTGTCCAAACTATTACCATGGCATGGAACATCACCAGCAAAATACTGTGTCACAGGATGACTGCATTGACGTTTAAAGCAGTGAGTGCAGGCAGGTGTAGAAACACAGAACTACAGGAGATGACAGGGAAAGGCCATCATCAGTGGCTCTCAGGGCCTCTCCTGAGGGCTGCTGATCAGCAGGAAAGCCCTGGTAAATCCTGGATGGGATGAGATCTTGGTAAAGATGGAGAGGAGTGCTATTTTAGAGTAGCTCTGTCTCTTAAGAGTGTCCTAAAAAAAAATATATATGTACTTTAGAAAATAATTGCTATTAATGTTTTTATCGCAATTAATACCCAAATTTCAAATGGAAAAACTATTATTGCTTAAAAGAGTTCATAATACCAAAGAGTTTGAGAATATCCACAGAAAAGAATAGCTAAAGTAAGACAAAATCACTGCAGATGGTGACTGCAGCCATGAAGTTAAAAGATGCTTACTCCTTGGAAGAAAAGTTATGACCAACCTGGATAGCATATTCAAAAGCAGAGACATTACTTTGCCGACTAAGGTCTGTCTAGTCAAGGCTATGGTTTTTCCTGTGGTCATGTATGGATGTGAGAGTTGGACTGTGAAGAAGGCTGAGCACCGAAGAATTGATGCTTTTGAACTGTGGTGTTGGAGAAGACTCTTGAGAGTCCCTTGGACTGCAAGGAGATCCAACCAGTCCATTCTGAAGGAAATTAACCCTGGGATTTCGGAAGGAATCATGCTAAAGCTGAAACTCCAGTACTGTGGCCACCTGATGCGAAGAGTTGACTCATTGGAAAAGATTCTGGTGCTGGGAGGGATTGGGAGCAAGAGGAGATGGGGACGACAGAGGATGAGATAGCTGGATGGCATCACTGACTCGATGAACGTGAGTCTGAGTGAACTCCAGGAGATGGTGATGGACAGGGAGTCCTGGCGTGCTGTGATTCATGGGGTCGCAAAGAGTCGGACACGACGGAGCGACTGAACTGAACTGAAAGTAAGACTGTTGATGTTAAGTAAATGAAATGTAGTCAGTCACAGAGAACCCTAAAAAGCAGTCAACTTGTATTTATAGATGTTAAGATAAAATTTAATCCAAAATATTTTATCCTATAAGCATCAGTTCACAAGATATATAATTTACCTTCCTAGAAGAGAAAATAGTCTGAATGTATATACTTTCTCTTCTTTCTTCTTCATCTCTCCCTTCCTTCAATAGCTTTTAATATTTAGTTATTTTTAGGTATGATCTTTCTTGTCACCAAAAAGGAAAGAACTCTCTCATTATAAATATAAAATACCAAGATGCCCTTGAAGGAGTTTTAATCTTCAGGAAATTATTTAAATAGCTCCACCATAGGTGGTAGTGCTCTAAGTAGGGAAAAGAGCAGAAAAAGAAAGAAGCAGAGGAGAGATTAGGATCTAAGATAATTTCTTTTATCGGAAAAATGTAAATATCTCTTGATAGTAAACTTTGTAGTTGCTATGCAATCAGGCCAAGAAATTCAGTATCAACCTTCAGCCTCAATAAGCCTCACACAGTTTGTACCAAACTCCTCTAATTGCCAGTGAATAGCACACTCCTGCATAGAAGACCAGAAAGGTCATGCTAAATTACACAGGCCCATGCTGTTCTGCAAATTTGTTACACCTTGCATCGCTGGCTCCTGTCTGCAGTGCAGTTTTCTGAACTTTACTCAACTTTACCACCTACTGGTTATTCGAATCTAATCAGTAGTGGCAAATATTCCTTCAGCAAACTGCAAGAATACTAGAAGGGCAAGAGCATTCAGAGAGGAAATAAAATAGTGACCATGTCTTGTAAATGACAGGAATAAATGTAATTTTTGTCTTATTTTAACTGGGAAAGGAAGAGAATGAGAATTATTTTTTTTAATTGGCTTTTAAGTTAAAAAAATAAATTTATGTTACAGTCCTGGAAAACAAGGTCTTCCTTGGTGGTGCTAGTGATAAAGAACCCACCTGCCAGTGCAGGAGATGCAAGAGATACAGGGTCGATCCCTGAGTTGGAAAGAGACCCTGGAGAAGGGGGCTTCCGTATTCATGCCTGGGAAATCCTATGGACAAGAGGGGTTGGGTGGGCTACAATCCATAGAGTCAGTCACATAGAATCGGACACAATGTCTATGACTTTACTTTTTTATGAATTTTATATATTAAGACTAGATGTAAACATGGTACCATAGTAGTGAAGGTTTTGAAAAGAGGGGTGGAGGGGGAATCACTTCTGCAGTTCCAGGGCTAGGGAAAAAACACAAGAGATCTTGCAGTTTCTTTTCTTTCACTCTTTTAAATCCTACCCCTAGACCAACTCTTTTGTCTAAAACACCTGAAAAGAATGCGTGGAGAACTGTCTAGCTTGGTGTCTCTTGAACTTCACAATCCTGAAACATGCACAGGGCTGTCACCCTCTTTAGGAAAGGAGTGTTTGAGATGTAAGATAGAGGGAAGGAAAGAGACAGGAAAATGTAAGATAGAGGGAGGGAAAGAGACAGGAAAATAGAAGGGCCCAAGAGGAAAGTTGGTACAAAACCAAAGTCTTCCCTTGGTAGTTCATTCCTCTTTATCTCCTCACCTGCTTTCTGTTCTGACTCCACCGTACTCTTCCTGCCCTCCTCCCCCCATAGTATTCTTTAATCTTTTCTCTCTCAATTCTGTCAACACTGATCTCTGGAGCTGCTGCTGCTGCTGCTAAGTCTCTTCAGTCGTGTCTGACTCTGTGCGGCCCCATAGGCGGCAGCCCACCAGGCTCCCCCGTCCCTGGGATTCTCCAGGCAAGAACACTGGAGTGGGTTGCCATTTCCTTCTCCAATGCATGGAAACGAAAAGTGAAAGTGAAGTGGCTCAGTCGGGTCCAACTCTTAGCGACCCCATGGACTGTAGGCCACCAGGCTTCTCTGTCCATGGGATTTTTCCAGGCAAGAGGACTAGAGTAGATTGCCGTTTCCTTCTCCAGGGGGTCTTCTGACCCACAGATCGAACTCACATTTTCTGCATTGGCCAGTGGATTTTTTACCTCTAAGCCACCGGGGAAGCCCATTTATATTTCCATCAGTTCAGTTGCTCAGTCATGTCTGACTCTGTGCGACCCCTGAGACAGCAGCCCACCAGGCTCCCCTGTCCCTGGGATTCTCCAGGCAAGAACACTGGAGTGAGTTGCCATTTCCTTCTCTAATGCATGTAAGTGAAAAGTGAAAGTGAAGTCATTCAGTCATGTCCGACTCTGAGCAGCCCCATGGATTGCAGCCTACCATGCTCTTCCGTCCATGGGATTTTCCAGGCAAGAGTACTGGAGTAGGGTGCTATTGCCTTCTCTAATCTATAATTATGGAGTAAAAGATTTGCTTCCCTTAAAAGATTTTTAGGTATCAACAGGCAACTAGAAGAAGGTTTATTATTTGGGATGTTGTGCAGAAATATGAAATGATGTACTCCCAAAAGAATACTGATTTGAATTCTAAATTGATTTACCTTTTAATTAACACATATAAAATTATTGTCTGTTTTGAGATAATTGCCATTTGTAATACCAATCAGGAGTTTTAAAGATTGTCAGCAAAAAAAAAAAAAAAAAAAAATTCCAGGGTGTAAAAGCTGCTATTTGAAGAAGAGAGTGTCTATGCTTGTGTAGTGAGAAATTTTGTTAAGAGAGGGATAAAGAATGAGAATGTTGATTTTCCTGACTGTCTGCTCTGTGCTGGATACTCTCATAGACACTTTCATATACATTTTTTTTCACTCTAATAATTACTTAAAAAAATGACCCACGAATTATATTTAATTATTCTAGAGATTAAGGTTGTTCTTATAAAATATTCTTTTTGATATCTGAAATTCTGAAGCAAAGTTTTACAGATTGTATACACTGAGTTTTTTAAAGGCATCAAGCACCTTTTTTACTCTTGCCTCATTGGATCTTCCAATGGAAAAAAGATCGTCTACACACTTAAGAATCTGTGTGACATTTGCAACTCGCTTCATTATTTAATTGCTTTCAATTTGTATAAGATTGAATTTGAAAAATGTATATTGGGAGAAAAATTGTACATATTCTTTTTTCCAAATGTTTGTGATTAGTACTTTTGATGTCTACCCATTTAATGGGACCGTGTACTCTGTGTTGATTTAAATGACTATAGAAGATAACTTTACAAAAAGGACAAATGTTACTAACCATTTGTAAGGCAGAGGCATCAGGGCCTAAACACTCCAGGTGTGGAGCATGATGTAATGCTAAATCCACCTTGTCTCTGGAGGGAAGGATGCAAGATGTCAGGTAGTTGTCATATCCCTGGGAAAGTGAACTTCCGTGCCTTATTGTGAAAAAGTTAGATCGACTGACTTTCCAAGATGCTTTGACTCCATGGTCACACAGTGAAGTGAATGATAGTCTACTTGTGGCTGGCAGGAATATACGATTTCTTACGTATACTTATTGATAAATGAGCTAAAATCAGAGATAGACACTTCAGTTCTCATAAGCTTTCACTTGTATTCCATAGCATGGTTTTGTTATATTTATTCTCATTGACTGTGAAATGGACCCTAAATTAATTAATTTCTAAACTTTTCTAAGACTTGGCAAGATGGTCTCTTGAAAATAAGCCCTTCATTAATTCTACAGAAATGGCAGCCAGCTCTACAATTCTTTGAAGTAGATCAGAAGTGTTTTGCAGTGCAACAAAAGGTCAAAGACAGGAAGCTCACTTTTAATAGACTGTTCCTTTAACAATGTTTCTCTCAAAAAGTTTATATTAAAATTCAGTATACCTATCTCATCCACTCCAGATATTAATTATTTTGACAAGCAATGGGGAAATGCCAAGAATATGTGAAGTGATGAAAACAAAAGCAATGATGTTTCCAAGGATGCACCCGACAGCTCTTAAGGGATCTAGAGAAATGAGAGCAGAATTACAAAGATTTCAAGTGTCTTAGTAATACACTCAGACAATTTAAAGTTACAAAAGTTCGTCAGATTTCTACTGAACTTAGATTCTTTCTGAATGCATAGTAACTCTTTTATACCTTTTAAAATGCTGTTCACTTATATCACGATGATTTTATTATGATAAAGTATATTTAATATGGATTTACATAATGAAACTTAGTTTTATATGTTGTAGTAGCTGTGCTCTGATCTCTAGTCTACAATATGCTTGTCTGAATTACTAATTCTTAGGTTTGGAGAGTTCTGTTAACAGCAGATTTCCTTCATAACCCTGTTAAGTTTTAGAAGAAATGTTTATTATTTGCTATATATTTTCTATTTTTGTTTTTATACTTAGAACTAGAACTAATAGAAATTTCCTTTAGAAAGTTAGACATTCAAGGTTAATTTATCTGGTTAATCAAAATATGTAAACAGACAATACTAAGAAGTTTGGAAAATACTGAAAAAATTATGAGAATCCCTGGGGACCCTTTCCTGGGGAAATTATAGTGGGATTTTCCACCTATATTTTAAAACATTGAAAAATCACTGTCCTGGGATTTAAGCAGTATCCTAGAAATTCACCAGCATTTCGTCAACATTGTTGCACTGACTTCTAAATTATACTGAAATGTTAAAGATAGCCTGTTTTAATCCTTCCTAAGCCATTCAGATATTTTAACTAGATAAAGCACACTCTATGTTTTGCCATTAAGAAAGGAAAAAAGGCAAATTTGTTAGCACAATGCACATGGAAGGAAGTGTCCTTAGCAATCTATCCATCCTATTTTCCCAGAGTAAGATGTTCACAGGCTCTAGGAACTCTTCCTTAGAGATGTATTGGACTGGCCATAAGAGAGACAGGCAACAGAGGAGAAGGTTTGAGCCTACAGAGGCATCTAAATAAGTTAGGTAGTGTTGACCAGTAGCAGCTATCTACTTCATAATAGTCCTTCTATCATATTCTCTAATTCCTGTCCATTAGGGAAGGTCAGCTTCCCACTGGTCCATCTCCTCCAGGCTGAGACGTCAGAAGCCAAAGCTTATTTCTCATATTCCGTGGATATTTTAAAGTGTAGGTATAATTATTTGTGAATTAAATCACTTTCTTGCTCAGGGATACAAAGTTTAACTGAGAACCTTAGCATTCTGTGTTCCTGTCACTCATACCAGAATAAGATTGCCTTTAATGAATTTTCCAAGAAAAGTAAGTTCCAAACCAAAGTGTAATTAGCATGATTCCTAGTTTTCCTTTTCCCAAAGTGAAGTAAAGTTACTTTTTTGGGGGGTAGAAAATCATTACTTCTCACTATGACTTTTCTGTATACAAACAACATCAATTTCAAAACCAAAAATATTCTAGTTATAACTTTTGGACAAGAAAACCAACACACAATTCTTTTATAGATAGGAGTTACAGATTCTTAAAACCATGCTGTCATTATCTTTATGGAAAAGACTGTAATGTGATTTACAGTAACAGAACATGATTTGTATCTTCTAGAAAATTGAAAATGTTCAGATAGAAACAATTATCTCCTACATAAAAATATTCATATATATACGTATCTGTATCTCCATTAGAAGAAGGAGAGAAAAGCTTTCTAGATATCTACTTTTGCCACTGAGGAAGCTTTTCCGTAAGCTCCTCCATGTTTGAAAGAAAGAAGGGAAAGGGATGGATTTTGGGTAGCCAAGCAATGATATCCTCTGCTCTAACATAAGGTCAAGTAATGCACCAGTCAAGAATCAGACTTGGGAGTAGGGGCAGGGAGAATTGGATCAAGGCAGTCAAAAGACAAACTTACAGTTATAAGGGAAGCAAGTACCAGGGATGTAATGTATGATGTGGTAAATATAATTGACACTGCTGTATGTCACATATGAAAGTTACAGAGTAAAACCTGAGTTCTTAACACAAGGAAAAACATATTTTTTATTTCTTTAATTTTGTATCTGAGATGATGGATGTTCACTAAACTTATTATGGTAATCATTTCATGATGCATGTAAGTCAGATCACTATGCTGTACACTCTAAACTTCTACAGTGCTGTGTGTCAATCATATCTCAATATAATCGGAAGAAAAAAGGATTCAGACATATTGGGGCTAAGGAACATATAGATAAGCAATTAATAACACAGTAAATCTTAATAAAATGGCTAACCTAAGGTCTGTCCAAGGGAGATTAGAGGTAATCATTCAGATACTATGATAGAAAGTAAGTGGCTTTTCAGAAACAAAACACAAAAATTTAATACACTATAATACCCAAAGATGACCTTTTCTCCTGATCAAATATAAAAACCTTTTCCTGAGCTTCTCTTCTGGTTTATAATAATTAATAAAATATTAGTTAGAATTAGCATAAATATGGTTTCATGATATCAATTTTACTTTCCTAGTTGACTTTCACTTTGCAGTGACTTTTTGTCAGAAGAGAACTCTAAATTTTTATCAATCTATTTATGATGATTAATTCACTCATTTCACAAACATTTTTTAAGGATCCGTTAGATGCTGTGGCTAATGACTGAGTTCAGTTGCTCAGTCAAATGCAACTCTTTGTGACTCCATGGACTGCAGCAAGCCAGGCTTACCTGTCCATCACCAAATCTCGGAGCTTGCTCAAACTCATGTCCATTGCATTGGTGATGCCATCCAACCATTTCATCCTCTGTTGTTCCCTTCTCCTCCTGCCTTCAGTCTTTCCCAGCATCAGGGTCTTTTCCAGTGAGTCAGTTCTTCATATCAGGTAGCCAAAGTATTAGAGTTTCAGCTGCAGCATCAGTCCTTCCAATGAATATTCAGGACTGATTTCCTTTAGGATGGACTGGTTTCATCTTGCAGTCCAAGGGACTCTCAAGAGTCTTCTCCAGCACCACAGTTCAAAAGCATCAGTTCTTCAGTGCTTAGCTTTTTTTATAGTCCAACTCTCAATTCATACATAGCTACTGGAAAAACAATAGCTTTGACTAGATGGAGTTTTGTTGGCAAAGTAATGTCTCTGCTTTTTAATATGCTCTGTAGGTGATCATAGCTTTTCTTTCAAGGAGCAAGTTTCTTTCAATTTCGTGGCTGCAGTCACTATCTGCAATGATTTTGGAGCCCAAAAAAATAGTCTCTCACTGCTTCCACTGTTTCCCCATCTATTTGCCATGAAGTGGTCACACCAGATGCCATGATCTTCGTTTTCTGAATGTTGAGCTTTAAGCCAACTTTTTCACTCTCCTCTTTCACTTTCATCAAGAGGCTCTTTAGTTCTTCATTTTCTGCCATAAGGGTGGTGTCATCTGCTTATTTGAGGTTATTGGTGTTTCTCCCAGAAATCTTGATTCCATCTTGTGCTTCACTCAGCCTGGCATTTTGCATGGTGTACTTTGCATATAAGTTAAATAAGCAAGGTGACAATATACAGCCTTGATATACTCCTTTCCTGATTTGGAACCAGTCTGTTGTTCCATGTCCATTTCTAACTGCTGCTTCTTAACCTGCATCCAGATTTCTCAAGAGGCAGTTCAGGTGATCTGGTATTCCCTATCTTGAAGAATTTTCCACAGTTTGTTGTGATCCACACAGTCAAAGGTTTTGGCATAATCAATAAAGCAAATGTTTTTCTGAAACTCTCTTGCTTTTTTGATGATCCAGCAGATGTTGGCAATTTGATCTCTGCTTCCTCTACCTTTTCTAAATCCAGCTTTAATATTTGAAAGTTTACAGTTCACATACTGTTGAAACTTGGCTTGGAGAATTTTGAGCATTACTTTGCTAGTGTGTGAGATGAGTACAATTATCTGGCAGTTTGAACGGTCTTTGGCATTGCCTTTCTTTGGGATTGGAATGAAAATTGATCTTCTCCAGTCCCTGGCCACTGCTTTGGTTCATGATGCTAGGTTCCAAATTCTGAACTGAGTAGAATTTAGTTACAGGAGCTACATGTGTAAATTTAAGTTGCAGAAGAAAATACTGGGTTCTGTATTTGTAAAAATGTATGGTGATGAAGCATTTTTTGAAGATCTTTTATGAAGCATTTTGATGAAGGCTTCATGGAAATGCTGTCTTTTTGGAAATCTAGTGGTTAAGTCTGACAGATGGGCAAGGTATTTCTGACAGACGGAAGACATTATAAAGTACAAAACTCTACCATGTTGACTCATTGAGATAACTTTATATAATGTGATAGATAAAGAGTTGGAAGTTGGAGAGGAAACTTGTGATCAGATCAGAACATAAGCTGCTACAAAGCTTAGCAAGTGTAAAGTGATCACTGGGTTTTGGGTTGTGTTTGAACTTTTAGAAATACCACTTGGTAGCAGTGTGATAAGTGGACTAGAGATAAATGAAAAAGAGAAGACCAGTTACTAGGTAAATATTGTATTAGGTCAGTGACAGTGAGAAAGGCTATTTCAAGAGGTTAACCAGATAGGTAGAACTTGAGGATAAGTTGCATTTGAAGAATAAAGGAGAGGGAAAGTCAGAATGAATTTTGTCTTCCTTGGTTGGGAGATTGAGAGCTAAGAACCATTATCCAGTTAGAAATGAGAGTATGAATATGCTTTAGGAGAAGAATGATAAGTTCAGTTTGGCATGCTGAGTCTGAGATGTTTGTGAGACTATACGTGGTTAACCCATTACACAGGTAGTTGTGTGAACCTTGAGCTTAGGAGAGCAGTCTTTTACACAGAGATTTTGGAGTTACTGACATACTGCTGTCTGCAAAAATTATGTTGATCCTCTTCAAGGAATTTAGTGAGATGAAAAGAGTAAGATTTATGTGCAGATAAAGATGATGTTCTCCTCGTATTTCCAGTGCGCAGTTCAGCATAATATACATAGTGACCTTTTAATATATATTTGATTAAGGAACATAGTTGAAGAGAAGCCAGAATTGAGTGATGGGAACAATTAGTGAAAAAGAAGGAAGATTAGGAGGAAAAGATTGATGTCATTGAAACTCAAGATTTAAGAAAGACTTAACAACAGAGTTTAATGCTGCAAAGGGGTCACACAAGACAGAAACTGTCAAAGCAGAACATGTGCTGTTCTTTCATATGGAAACCCAAATACATGTGTTTCATTGCTATTTATATCTCCTAAAATTTTAGTAGTGGAATGAATATTAGGCTATGTTTTTTAGTAGATGGATTTCTTTTTACTCAACCTCAAATTTCCTTTTAACCCCCCAAAGTACATATTTATCATAACCAACAAATGTACATTAAATGAGAGTACCAAGAAGCAAAATGATATTGAATGTCAGTTAAATTATATAATCAATATTAACATATATAGATGCAGATGCAATCTGGGGCCTCAAGATTGAGAAATAATCTTTTATTTTTTAGCACATTACAACTTTGTGAATTCCCAATTTTACTGAAAGACACCTAAGTGCTTTTAAGATATAGAAGAAAATTGAAGAAAAAAAATCTTTGGAAATTTTAACTCAGAGTAAACTCATGTAAGATTTGTTTTGTTGTTGTTTTTTTTAACAGTGAAATGGGAAACTAGTTCTGTGGAATGGTCATTTAACAATTATTTACTGAGCACCTACTATGTGCCAAACACTCTTTTAGGTCATGTGGGTACAGCAATAAATGAAGCAGACAGCTCATGCCCTTTTAATAAACCTTAGGGTTTCAGGTGACATGAAGAGTATATGATTTAAAAAGTTAACTAATTGCAATGGGAATACATACTCTGGAGACTAAATAGGGGATTATTGAGGGCATTCTTGCTTTATAATATATAACAAGGTTTAGTATGTGACCTCATTGTATCAAAGTGTTAATTTCAGTCATCGTACAGAAATTGTATTTTGAAACTACCTTGAAGAAGTACTACTTATTCCAATAATTAAACAATGAATAAAAGTTAGCTTGTTGAATTGGGAGTGGAGATGATGGGAGAGATCTTCCTGAATGTAAAGGACAGCATATACTCCCTAAGGTAGATAGGAGCCAGCACACTGGAAGAACTGGAAGCAGAAGGCGTTATCTGGAAACTAGAAAGAAGACAGGAATGGAGAGATGGTAGAGAGAGCTTTAGGATCACATTAAGAGTTTGGTCTTCATCCTTTTATGAAAAGCAATAAATGATTATAATAGATGAGTAACATGAAGAGCTGTGAATTCTTTGAAAGATCTCCCTTTATTTAGAGTATTTAAAGAATGAACATTGAACAAGAAAGTGAAACAGTATATAAAGAAAGCAATTATAATTTTCAGAATATTGTTGCTTCGCAGGTGATACAGTGGGAAAGAATCCGTCTGCCAATGCAGGAAACCACAAGAGATACAGGTTCAGCCCATGAGGTGGAAAGATTCTCCTGGAGTAAGGAAATGGCAACACATTTCAGTATTCTTGCCTGGAAATTTCCATGGACAGAGGAGCCTGGTGGATTACAATTCATGGGGTTGCAAAGAGTCAGACACACTTGAGCAACTGAACACAAACTTCTGTGATTTGGAATTTCCATATGAGAAATAGAAGTAATGATGGCTTCTTTCTAGGATTCTTGGTAGGATTGAATATAAAAAGTGCTTCACGTGGCTTCTGGTATGTTATAGGAAAAGTTATTTTCCTTCTTATTCCTAGATAAGTAAAACTGGCTGTCCATTTACCAGGTTTTTTTTTTTTTTTTGTCTAACACTAACTTAATACTAACTGACTGGCATTGCTAGGGGAAAAAATAGGGACTTTTCAAGAATATGACTTTTCATTCTGGGAGCATCCTTGAGGTATCCATTACAAAGGGAAGCCTGATGTTTTCACAGTGACATCTTCAAAGGTCACTGCCTTTCAGAGGCACCCAAAACATCCAGGCTGGAACTTTAATTGGACAGGCCTAAATCTGAGAGTGGAGAAGGCAATGGCACCCCACTCCAGTACTCTTGCCTAGAGAATCCTATGGATGGAGGAGCCTGGTGGGCTGCAGTCCATGAGGTCTCTAAGAGTCAGATAAGACTGAGCAACTTTACTTTCACTTTTTACTTTCATGAATTGGAGAAGGGAAATGGCAACCCATTCCAGTGTTCTTGCCTGGAGAATCCCAGGGATGGCAGACCCTGATGGGCTGCCGTCTATGGGGTCACACAGAGTCGGACACGACTGAAGTGACTTAGCAGCAGCAGCAAATCTGAGAGATGCACTATAATATACACCTGCCTTGGGAAATCTGCTTTTTGGTTTAGGGTCTGTTATGATTATTTGGGACTCCCTTAGTAAATTACATCATGTTAAAATCCTTTAAACACACTAATATCCTGCTTCACTGGGGAAAACTACTTGAAGACACACCAGGCCTCATAATGGAAATTTCCAACATTTTTATGCGCTGAAATCCTTGGTTACTTCAAAACAGTATCACTAGAGTGGTTTCCAGCAATTTATAATTTTAAACTTTGAGTGATGTTTTAAAGAATTTTCAGGACAAGTGCACATCACATGTTAAAATCCAAGATTTCTCTTTCAGATTGAAACTCAGTAAAAAGGGGGTATTATTTGATGTACTCAGCAGTAATAGTGCTTGAGAGTGTTGGAAATCCCAAAGACTCCTGTTAACTTTCAAATGAGTAAAGGGAGCAATTGCAGAGTATCTGCTGACTTCTTTTCTCAAAAAATCTTTTTGACAGAATGTTTAAACAGTAAAGACCCCCAAACACTAAAAGAAGCGCCTTTTAAAAAAATAAAGGAATAAAAAACAGCAGCCATGAGTTGATTGTTAAACTGTTTCAAAACACAAATCTTTTTTGAGCAGGTAGGAGTAGGAAAATACTTGCAGCCTAGGTGGCCATCTCTGGTGGAAATTAACATAAACATGATGATTAAAGCTTGTATTCCAGTTATATGCATTTCAGGTAAAGTTCCCCTTTCCCTAGTTCTCCAGACGTATAATTCTGTGACCTGCTGATATTTTTGCTTCACTTATTACTTTGTTCCAGTGTGGACACATCGTGTAGCCCTTAGGACTGACCTCAAAATTTGATTTATTTGATATTGAACTCAGTGAAAAATTGCAAAGTTTTTGTCCACTATGGGATTTTTATACTTTATTGAAAAGTAAAAGCTACTTTTTTGGAAAGTAGTTAAAAGAAACAGAGCCCATTAAAGAAAAAAGACACCATGTTCCTTGTGAGATAACTTAGAAAGGTAGTCAAAGGGACACTTTAAAAAAGTAAGAAAATTAAAACTGTTTAGATCAAAAAGATTTGCAATTTAGTTCTTAAAATCATGGTCTACTGAAAATAGAGTGAGCTTATTTTGTATGTATCAATTGCATTAACACTTGACATTGGTGGAATGATGGTGCATGAAAGCAACCAAGCTAGAAAATAGCAAGTGACAAATTCATTGATTTATGATTCACTGACTGACTACAATTATAAAAATTCAGATATCTTTCGCCAATAGCAGCAACTGATTGTCTTTGCAAATATTTTGGGCATTCAGAGAAGCAGCAAATGAATTATTATTACTGGTAGTATTACTTAGTATTAGTACAGTTTTTATCCTAGCTAGTGAATGTATGTAAAGGTGTATCAACTGTATTCTTACATGCATGCAAGAAAACATGTGACACATTTATAGGCAAAGATGAATAACCATGCCTATATCTGATTCTTAGGATGTATGTAGAATTTCCTGATTACACAAAACAATTTGAAGTTAATCAATTTTAGTACTCTTAACATTACCTTTAAAAAGGTATGCTGCTACTGCTAAGTCCCTCCAGACATGTCCGACTCTGTGAGACCCCATAGAAGGCAGCCCACCAGGCTCCCCCATCCCTGGGATCCTCCAGGCAAGAATACCAGAATGGTTTGCCATTTCCTTCTCCAGTGCATGCAAGTGAAAAGTGAAAGTGAAGTCGTCAATCAGTTGTGTCTGACTCTTATCGACCCCATGGACTACCAGGCTCCTCCATCCGTGGGGTTCTCCAGGCAAGAGTATATGCAGAATACATCATGAGAAATGCTGGACTGGAAGAAACACAAGCTGGAATCAAGATTGCCAGGAGAAATATCAATAACCTCAGATATGCAGATGACACCACCCTTATAGCAGAAAGTGAAGAGGAGCTAAAGCCTCTTGATGAAAGTGAAAGAGGAGAGTGAAAAAGTAGGCTTAAAGCTCAACATTCAGAAAACAAAGATCATGGCATCTGGTCCCATCATTTCATGGGAAATAGATGGAGAAACAGTGGAAACAGTGTCAGACTTTATTTTGGGAGCTCCAAAATCACTGCAGATGGTGACTGCAGCCATGAAATTAAAAGACGCTTACACTTTGGAAGAAAAGTTATGACCAACCTAGATAGCATATTTAAAAGCAGAGACATTACTTTGCTGACTAAGGTCCGTCTAGTCAAGGCTATGGTTTTTCCAGTGGTCATGTATGGATGTGAGAGTTGGACTGTGAAGAAGGCTGAGTGCCGAAGAATTGATGCTTTTGAACTGTGGTGTTGGAGAAGACTCTTGAGAGTCCCTTGGACTGCAAGGAGATCCAACCAGTCCATTCTGAAGGAGATCAACCCTGGGATTTCTTTGGAAGGAATGATGCTAAAGCTGAAACTCTAGTACTTTGGCCACCTCATGTGAAGAGTTGACTCATTGGAAAAGACTCTGATGCTGAGAGGGATTAGGGGCAGGAAAAGAAGGGAACAATCAAGGCTGAGATGGCTGGATGGCATTACTGACTCAATGGAAGCGAGTCTGAGTGAACTCTGGGAGATGGTGATGGACAGGGAGGCCTGGAGTGCTGTGATTCATGAGGTTGCAAAGAGTCGGACACAACTGAGCGACTGAACTGAATTGACCTGAAAGTACATGAAGTTAAAATTCCCCACCAGTCTTTGCAGCCCTCTTGCAAAGTCTGTACTTCAAAATTAATCATTCTCTTTTTGATCTCTAACTATTTGGTTCTTGAAATGTTCTTCCTGGATCTTTTATCCTGGTATTATGACCATTTTGGTCTGATTTCCTTCTTGTAGAGTCTTTAAAATTGATATCATCATATTCTGTTTTGCAGTATTGAGCTCTGTTCTCAAATAACCCATGCAACTCACCTGTAGGGGGTGGGGGGAAGGCAGGCAGTCAAAACTCTAAAAACAAAAACGAATGCTCATGTGCTTATTTTGTGATAAGTTTAAAGTTTAAGTTTTGCATAAGTGCAAAGTTTAAAGGAATGAGCATGGCTTCTGCCCTAGAGACCTTACCGTTTGAGTGGAGAAAGAAGAAAAGCCTAGAAATGATGATGATAATTTGTGAAAAAGGTATGTAATAGAGGAAGACATATAAACAATAAAAGGCTTACTCTCCTGTGAAATATTTGCAAGATAATCTTTGGTCTATGTCTGAAAACTTTGTGGAAGTTTGTTGAGAAGGGTCAAGTGTGATAATGCATCCCAGACAGAGGGAATAGCATGGAGAGAAGGACTCAGAGGCATATGAACTTTTAGTTTGGTGGAAGAACTTGGAGGAATTCGGTGGGTTGAAGTTGTGCTGTGTGCCTGCCTCTGAAAACACCAGCTTTTCGTCCTGTAATCCTTAAACTGATCGTATCACCAGATTGTTAAACACAAAGACCTAGAGGCCTGCTATTCCTACAAATCCTCCTTTATGTTCTGTTCTTAAATATTCTTTGATTCATTTTTAAAGGTTTTTATTTCACATTGGAGTATACTCAGTCTATAGTTTGGTGTGTTAGGTGTGTAGCAAAGTGTTTCAGTTATACATATGCATATATCTTTTCAAGGTTCTTTTCCCATATATGTTATCACAAAGTATTGAGTATAATTCCCTGTGCTGTACAGTAGGTCCTTGTGATTATATATTTAATAAAGAGTAGTGTGTATATTTTAATCCCGATCTCCAAATTTATCACTCCCTCACCACTCTTCTTTGGGTTTCCCTGATAGCTCAGATGGTAAAGAATCTGCCTGCAGTGCAGGTGACCTGAGTTTAATTCCTGGGTGGGGAAGATCCTGGGAGAAGGGAATGGCTACTCACTCCAGTATTGCCTGGAGAATTCCATGCAGAGAGGGGTCTGGCATGCTACAGTCCATGCAGAGAGGAGTTTGGCATGCTACAGTCCATGGAGTTGCAAAGAGTCAGACATAACTGAGCTGCTAACACATACCTCTCCCCTTTGGTAACCATAAGTTTGTTTTCAAAGTCTGTGAGTCTGCTTCTGTCTTGTAAATAAGTTCATTTGTATAACTTTTTTAAAGATTCCACATATATGTGAAATTATATGATATTTGTCTTTCTCTTGCTTACTTAATATGATAATCTCTTAGTATGATGATGCAAATGGCATTATTTCATTCTTTTTTACTACTAATGATTCCATTGTATAGATATTATTCCATTATTTTTTACTCATATCATACTCAGGCTTCCCTGGTAGCTCAGCTGGTAAAGAATCCTCCTGCAATGCAGGAGACCCCAGTTCGATTCCTGGATCAGGAGGATCCCCTGGAGAAGGGATAGGGTACCCACTCCAGTACTCTTGGCCTTCCCTTATGGCTCAGCTGGTAAAGAATCTGCCTGCAATGTGGGGGACCTGGATTTGATCTCTGGCTTGGGAGGATCCCCTGGAGAAGGGAAAGGCTACCCACTCCAGTATTCTGGCCTGGAGAATTCCGTGGACTGCATAGTCCATGGGGTTTCAAAGAGTCAGACATGACTTTCACTTTACTTTCATACCACACTCAGTACATCTACTGAGTATCTCCTGTTTTTCTCTTTCCTTTTTTTTTTCTTTTTTAAATTATCTGCCACTGCTTTAATTGAGCCCGTCAAAATCTCAAGCCAGAGCTACTGTGAGAGCTTCTAAAATGGTATCCTGCAAGAGACTGGTGGTAGTCCAACACATCCTTTGTCTTCCAATCACTTCATACACTCCCTTACCTGTTTCTGAACAAGCACCATCTTCCCTGCTCTTCTTGCTCGCATGCTCTATCCTCTCAGTGAAATATCCTTTCCATCCTTCTACTTCTGATGACCTGACTTCCTCTTTGGTCTTCAAGTCTCAGACCAACAGCCACCCTTTCAGAGGAATCTTACTGACCCCTCTTTCTGGGTCATCAGTTCTTTCTCTGTGTTTCCATACTACTCAACACTTAATCGAACATTTGTCACATCTTATTTTAATAATTCGGCTGTTGGATTTAGTCTTTCTGTATATTACTTTTCCAAGAAAGAATCATGAGAGTATTTTGTATTTGCCATAGTTTTTAGCACAGTACTACATCTGCCACATAGTAGGAAAAAAATGCTTTATGAATAATTGAGTATCTAAATTTGAATGTATCAGTATCCTATTAACATTCAAAATGACTAATATTTGATTTACTAAGCTTACCTCTGATATAAAATTATCCATTAGAATATTAATTGCATCAAACTCTAATAGAAAAATAAAAGTAGAAATACTAGGGACAGAAAGATTTGTCCTTCTTTCAGTGGAAGAATGCAATAAAAGGCAGAAAAGTTTGGATGACTATTTTCTTCTTTGTTCTAATCGCATTAGAGTATCTGTATCAACAGACATAGTCTAGGATCTTAGCTTAGCCAGAATTCTCAACAAATGTAGGTTTGTTGGTAAAATGCAAAGATACATGTTTTTCAGGCTCTAGTAAATAAAAATCCAGAAATTGGGAATTTGGGGTTTTAAAGTAGGGTGCCAGAATGTCTGATAAATTCCAGAATTTTAGTTGGATGAATTGAGAGTTCATGGGTGAATGTTGAAAATCATAAAATGTCAAAACTCACATGGATAATATAGGATCAGAGACTTCTCAGGATGAAAAGGGAAAGCCATGAGTTATCTCTTGAAGAGATAACAAAAGATCTTATTTTAAATCAAACTCTTGACAGTAAGAGATTATAATTTTGTGTCAGCTTTACTAATAACTGCAGGATACAGTACCTACCCCAGTGTTCTTGCCTGGAGAATCCCAGGGACAGGGGAGCGCAGTGGGCTGCCGTCTATGGGGCTAAACAGAGTCGGACACGACTGAAGTGATTTAGCAGCAGCAGCAGCAGCAGGATACAATAATCTCAAAGAAGAGTGAAGCATGAAGAGGATGGACCGTCTCTCCCCAGGTCCCTTTGCAGTTGTGTGATCTGGCCAAGATTTAGCATATGACCGTTCAGAGTGATGTGTGTGGTTACATCACATATACAAAGTGGACTGTTCAGTTATGGTCTTTCTGTGTGTGTGTGTGTGTGTGTGTGTATATGTGTGTATATATATATGTATATATATATATATATGATGTAGCTTACAGGTTATTCCCTTTATTCCTAGATTCCAGGGTTTTCTTTATTATTATGTTTATTTGTATTTTTCCAAAGGTAATCTTATACAGAACTGGTACATCCTGCTAGAAGCATTCTATCCATACATGTTTTAGGAAATACTACTAGTATTTTGGACTGGAGTCCTGTCATTGACATGCTTAGAAAGGAATTTGAAAAGGTCACCTCCCTTCTTTTCTGGGTGTGTTTCCCCATTTCCATGTAAGGAAAAAATAGAGTGCAAGCCTGATGAATCATTTTCTGCCTACTGCTAGGTTATTCTTCACTTTCCCCCTACTTGTCTATGAATATGGATATTTATGATGTGATGTTGAGATGGAGGGAAGTTGTAGTTGGCAGGAGAAAGCTTGATTCCTTACATTAATTTAGAAGCATATGAAATCTTTTGGAAGCGTCTTGCTTTTTGGGTCATACTTGGCCATGATAACTATTGTGTCCTGCAGGTCTTAGTCTTAATTTATGTTACCCAGGAACACAAGAAGTGATTTCAGTGAAGGGAAGAGACATACACAATAGATAACACATGCTTTTTAACACAAATTTGATTTGGGAACAAAGTCAGTAAAGGGAGATAGATACCATATAGATCTAGGTAGTATTTACTTGATTCTTGAACAATCAAACCAGAGGAATACTGTGAAAGTATGAAGAATTCAGAGCAATTATTAGGTATAACAAGAATCAAATGAGTAACTGATTCCCTGCATCCTTTACTTTTCATCTAGCCATGCTGAGTGAGGTAGTTATTTCAAAGCAGGAAAGCTTTATATAACAAAAGAGAAAATAATTAAAAAATAATCCTATATCCCCTTTAAAATGGAAAGGAAAAATCAAATATCACACTTATCTATTATTCCTGAGAACTGATACTACCTGTTAGCCTTCATGTATCATCATAGGGAATAATACAGAACCTACATTTAAATCAAGAGTATATTTCAAAGTCTAATATCATCATTTTGGTGTCTAATTTACATAGAGTATTTTTTATCTTCTATTAAGTATACTTGCCAGTGTTAAAGATCATACCATTAAAATAGTCATAAATATTTATCTTTGTGTAGAAACTATGTCATAAAATGGAAATAGAAGTAGCTTTACTTCTGAAAATCAGCAAACATTTCCAGCCATTAGTGGAAATAAGTACAATGCTTAATATTTTCTGAGATATGTTAATAGACAGAGAAAGACATAATAAATCACAATGAGGAATTATTCTGTTTCCTCTTAGCTTTCTTAAACCCACTTGCAAATCCATTACTCAGCTTTGAAAGAGGATAATGTGGTATGAAACCAGTGAATCGATTTTACCCAAAGGACCTGAAGCTGCTCTCAGCTTCCCTGCACCAACCTCCTTAGTAAAGCAGAGCAACTGCAAGACATAGCCCCAGCTAACCTCACAATCTTTCTATATCTGAGGAGACTAATACAAATCAAATGAGAAATTGAGATGCTGACCCCAAACTCCAGATGACAATGCCTACTTTTAAATTCATAGTCTTACTTTAATACAATTCACCCTTGCTCTCCTAATTTTAATCAAATCTTCAAAGAAATATATATTCTCCCTGAAAATAAGATTTTTGGTTATACTGGTATTTTACACCCTCAAGGTTTCTGAAAATTGCTAAATATATTACTCATCAGTTACTTTATGAGCCTGCAGGAGAGAGGTGACAAATCTTAATCCATGTCCAGTATGATTTCTTTTAAATTATAGCCATTCATATATTTTTTCTTCTTCTCCTTTTAAATCTAAATCAAGAAGTTCCTTGAATTAAATACCTAATTTATGTGGTTTCACTGGCTAACAATGACTTTCTAACAAGGCATGGTGTTCTAAAATTTTATTGACATTCAGTTCTGAACAGCATTCTTTGATTTGTACATTAAGGATTTTAAGGAATTTGCTTTACTAGCCTGTGGCCTCACCTTTTATTTTTAATTTATTGTTAATGTTTAACCAATTTATAGGCAGATGGATGGAACAAAAGTAGCTCACTAGTTTGGGAAACAACTCAGCATGGAACACAGTATTTTATGAGGCTGTAATTGAGTTACACTGTAATGCCCCTAATAAGAAAAATATCTGTGTGCTCAGTTGCTCATTCATGTTTGACTATTTGTGACCCCATGGATGGTAGTCTGCCAGGCTCCTTTGTCCATTGAATCTTCCAGGCAAGAATACTAGAGAGGGTTGTCATTTCCTACTCCAGGGGATCTTCTTGACCCATGAATCTTGTGTCTTCCGCATTGGCAGGCAGATTCTTTACCACTGTGCCATCTGGGAAACCCTCTCATAAGAGAAACTTACATCTATTTCCCTTAGCGAAAAAAAGCTGAAGGAACAAAAAAAAAATCATGCTGATGTATGATTTCAGAATCTCATAGTATTGTGGAAAAGAACAATGCCATATGTGTTAAGGGGAAATTTCTAGATGGGGTATACAAAATTCCACAGATGAATCTCCTAGAGAAGAGTGGATTGATGTTTGCAGAAAGATATTAAAATACCTTTCCTTGGGAAAATCATTTCTGAAGTAAAAGGACAGGATGATACAACAAAATTTGATTCAGCCTTAAAGAAGCCTGTGATAGTGACATGTAGAAACTAAGCACCCACAGACTTAGGAAGAGTGATAGAGCGGTCTTCACGTAACTCTGCAGAGCATGAGAGCTGGCCGAGGTCAGGGGACACACTCCTGACAAAACTGCAGTTCAAGTGGGAGGACATCTTGATGCTCACGGCTGTCGGAGAGCCAGCCAGGCAGTTTGCAAGAGGAGGAACAAGCGTGCATGAAGAGCCAGTTTTTAGTGCCAGGACTTCACTTTACCTTTTTTGACACTGTGAAATGCATACTATTTTTTATCAAGAGCCCTCTGTTAATTTAAAATTTAGTTAAAAAATATATAAAGCATTGGAGAATACAGAATCCATAAATATAGAATCTAAACTTCTGTCAACAATGATTGCTACTATTTTGTTATATTTCCTTCCGATCTGTTTCTGTTATTGTCTTAAATAATTGTCATCATACACACACACACACACACACACGTATATACATGTAGTTTTCTGTTTATCTTTTTCACTTAATAATTACACACAAATTTATTTCCATGTGAGTATAAAAGACTCCTAACTCTGAGTTTCTCCTATCAGGAAAAAGGCAATCTGAAAAGATCTAGCATCACATTAATATTTTAAACATGTGGTTCGCCCTGGGAATATAAATACACTTCAAAGAAAAAAAAAACCCACACAAGTTAATGACATTCTTAAGGTACAGCATACCATCTGGGTGGGAAATTTGTTTTGAGTCATGGGGTTTTCTTGGTGTTCCTTCAAACATTCAGTTTTGACAGCTTCTTCATCTACTTTCACCGACAGTCCTGACGGCATACTGTATTATTACAATTGCATCATAGTAATGACAGAAGCAAAATTTTTATTTGAAAACTGAGCAAGGTAAAGCAATAACTGAGCTCACCTTTATCATGTGACTCTCACCATGATACCCTAAGCTCCTTGAGGCGAGGGACTTGAGGCTTCTTGAATGTAAGCTATGAAGATATGGGAGGATTTTGCCATAATCAAACATTCAGTTTTGACAGCTTCTTCATCTACTTTCACCGACAGTCCTGACGGCATACTGTATTATTACAATTGCATCATAGTAATGACAGAAGCAAAATTTTTATTTGAAAACTGAGCAAGGTAAAGCAATAACTGAGCTCACCTTTATCATGTGACTCTCACCATGATACCCTAAGCTCCTTGAGGCGAGGGACTTGAGGCTTCTTGAATGTAAGCTATGAAGATATGGGAGGATTTTGCCATACAATAAAATAGATTACATATTATTCTCTTTCTGATAATTAATCAGGGTTTGATGTTCTGATTTCTATTCCAGAGATGGAAATGGTCTTCTCTTGAACTCATCCTGTAACCTTCCAACTATTATTGTGAAGAAATAAAGCTCTTAATATGACTCCTGATTGCAAGTGTGTTGCGTTGGGGTTTCTAAACCCAGGGTACTGCCTACGCTTCTGAGTCAGAGATGTATATGTAAGGTCAGGCATGGCAGTCTGAGTGTGCCAGTGCAATTAGAAGGGCATTGGATTTTTCAGCTAAATGTAAAATACCCTTGTGCTGCAGAGTAAAGCCTTCATTTTCTAGGTAAATTAACTGTA
>SJYC01056729.1:0-39202 GCA_006408675.1 Madoqua kirkii
TGCACAGAGTCGGATACAATTGAAGCGACTTAGCAGCTGGGTCAAGGGCAGGGGCCACTCTGTCCCTACAGCACCAGTGCGCGGTATAAGGCGGGGAGGAGGACCCCCGGCCCCTAGAGGAAAGGCAGTGCTGTCACACTCTCTCACAGCCTCGTGTTTGCAAGGCACTTGGCTATATGCCCTGTTTCAGCCTCACTGAAAGCCCAGGAGGATGA
Organism: Madoqua kirkii; assembly: GCA_006408675.1. NCBI lineage: Eukaryota > Metazoa > Chordata > Mammalia > Artiodactyla > Bovidae > Madoqua > Madoqua kirkii. Next base: position 216 of record SJYC01056729.1, read on the forward strand.
CAGGACATGACCCATGACCACCGTCCCCTCTGCTTGGTGGGCGAGATACCTGAGGCTTGGGATGGCTGCCTGCCCCCAGGCCCAGGCCTGGCCACGGTGCTCATTCACTGGCACAGCTCACATGGCTATGGCTTGGAGAGCACAGAGAAGAGGTGCCTGTCCCTCACTTTTGGGATAGGGGTACATGGCAGGGGGAGCGTGGCCTTGTCCACCTGATCCAGGCCTGGGATGCTAGCTCCACCCCTAGATTAAGGCAGAAGCCTTGGAGTACCAGTTTAGCACCTCCCCAAAGCCCTCATCACACCGGGAGCTTTTGAATATCCTTCAGCTAGTGCATAGTCAAGGCTGTGGTCTTTCCAGTAGTCATGTACGGATGTGAGAGTTGAACCATACAGAAGGGTGAACACCAATGAACTGATGCTTTCAAACTCTGCTGCTGGAGAAGACTCTTGAGAGCTCCTTGGACAGCAAGATCAAACCTGTCAGTCCTAGAGGAAATCAACCCTGAATATTCATTGGAAGGACTGGTGCTAAAGCTGAAGCTCCAATACTTTAGCCACCTGATGCAAAGAGCCAACTCAATGGAAAAGACCCTGATGTTGGGAAAGTTTGAGGGTAGGAGAAGGTGGTGGCAGAGGATGAGATGGTTGGATGGCATCACTGATTCAATGGACATGAACTTGGGCAAACTCCGGGAGATGGTGAGGAACAGGGAGGCCTGGCGTGCGGTAGTCCATGGGGTTTCAAAAAATTGGACATGACTTGGTTACTGAAGACACACACAACTAGTGTAAAACTAAAGATATGCAGCCAATACACCAGTTATTCTAAAGCCCTCACCTGTGTTCAAGGGGGAAGGTGAATATCTGCAGTGGGGCTGAGCCCCAGGAGCTGGCATGTTCTGAGCCCCTTCAGTCTCGCTGGTGTCCAGACCCCACATGGACAGAGCAGTAGGGCCCCAGGGGAGACCAACATCTCTGGCTGCATGATGCTAGCTACATGTGCATTCAGGACAGCCCTGCACCTCACATGCTGAGGTTTTTATTCCTGAGTCCTAAGAACTGCAAGTGAAATGCATTCAGTCCCTGGTCGGAGACGGTGGGGAGGGCGGACCTGCGATGCACAGACCCCAGTGGCTCAGACTCCCTGCAGCCAGGCCCTGCAGACACAAGCTGACCATGGGATCCACGAAAACAGTCCTAGTAGAATCTGCTCTGAAGGAAACTGTGAGCCAGATTCTCCAGGGTTGGAGCACTTCCTGGGCTGTCTCTGAAAGTTTCCAGAAGCTGCCATCCTTCTGCAGCCCAACCTGTGTTCTGATCTGGGCATTCCTGGTCAGAGGGCTGCCCCTGAAAGAGTGAACAGGCAAGTAGAGGGCCCCTTCATGGGAAGTGGTCTCATGGGCGGGACCCAGGAGGTGACTGGTCCAGCCCATCCCACCCTGTCCAGCTGGAGCGTGGCATAGGGGGCAGAGGAGAGGAGACCTCAGACTTCCCAAGGATGGTGGCAGGGCTGAGGAGTAGACCCAGGCCAAGGTGAAGCCAGGGTCACTTGGCCTCTGAGGCAGGAACATACTTTCCCTGCCACCAGGGTCTACCTCCAACTGATCATGATGGATGGCCTGGCCTCACCCCAGGATGACAGAGTGCAGCCCAGGATCCATGTGGTCCCAGCGGCCAGTCCCACCTGCTGGCCTCGTCTCCAGTCAGTTCAACACACAGTAAGTTGAGTTACGGCCACGGGCAGCTCTCAGGCCAAGCCTTTCTGGCAGCGGGGCTGATTCTGGCCCTGTCCTGGGCTGGCTTCAGGACCTGGGTGAACAGTCTCTTGGTGGGCAGGGTGCCCCATGGCTACTGTCTTGTCATTCTTGGATTTGGTCAGCAGTGACTTGAGAGTGAATTTCTTACCCCAAATTTCCACCGGTCACTGTTCTCTTAGGCCAGTTGGCCATCGGGGAGTCCCTGCTAGTTGGCACTTCTGGGGTCTGTGGCAACAGCAGAAGAGCCCCTCACTGGGTGGGGCTTAGCTGCAGGGGCCGTCTCCACAACCTGGGGGATCTTTCAGCCCCTCCCTCTAGAGTGTCCAGCATGGGTGGGGTGGGCTTTTGATTTTGACCTTGAGACTTCCAGGACCTCAAAAGGACTTGGCTGCTCAGACACTCCCCTTAAAGTTAGAAGGATTCCCTTGCATCGGCGGGGCTGGCTGGGCAGGCAGCCAGGCCACGCCATCATCCCCCCACATCTATCAGGGCCTCCACCTATGGCCAGCTGATCCACTCCCCTGCAATTGAAAGCTGTACCTGTGTGTATCTGTTCCCTGTGGAAAAGTGAAAAACACACCCAAGACCCCCATGTCTGAAAGCCTGTCTCCAAAGAATCTAGCAGAGCTGGTGGGCCAGGATGTTGGGATGAGAGACTTTGCTGGATGACAGGGGTCTTTGCATCCTCCGGGCAGTTCTCCAGCCCCAGGGCCTGTGCATCTGAGGAGGAGGCCCAAGTAGCCAGTGGTTTCCCCCAGCAGGAGGCAAAACCCCAACCCGGACAGCCTCAGAACCAGGCTGAGCCCAGAGACGGAAGCAGAGCAGTTGGGAATGGATGTGGAGGGTGGGTGTCCCCCTTTCCCTGAGGGCCAGGGTGTGGGGTCTGGGCTGGGGGCCTGACCCAGGGCATCGCTGATGGTCCTATACCTTCTGTATTCTGGGAAGATAAGAGTATCCCAGTGGACTCTCGGGCTGGGCTAGGGGAGGAAGGCCCACCTTGGAGGATGCTCTGGTGCCCAAGCCCTCTCCCCACCCTGTTCATCATCACTGGGCAGATGAGAGCTGTGGAGGCCCCATGGATTTTTCTTTATGAAGGGATAGACTTTCTCTGACCTGCCCCAGGTAGTCAGGGCCATGGGGCTGTCTGCCGGCTAGGGCTACCCCAGACAAGCCATGCTTGCCCAGCTGGGCTCCCTCATCTCCAGGGTCCGCCCTGCACAGCTGGGTGTCCTGTCCTCTGAGGCCCCATCTAATGGTTCTCCTTTAAACGCACGTGTTAATTATCTTGCCACTGCTGTAATTTCTCCCCGTGGTCCATTAATTAAGGGGTCACGATCTGAGAGCATGTTTACCCAATAAGCTTTCTTTTTTAATTATCCTAATTGCTTGGAGACTGACAAAGACTCTCCTCTTCCCCTTCGCCGGTGGATTAGCGAGTGACAAACACACGGGCAAACACTCGTGCACCCCACCCCACACTCGCCGAGGGATGGGCCTGCACCCACAGTGGGGTTGGGGCTCCAGGCGGCCCCACTTAAGTCCCTTGATGGCCAGGCTCGTACCCGGGGCTGCTCACCAGGTACTCACATGAGTGTGAGAATGGGATCCAGCTGGTCACAGTTGGAGGGCCCAGGCTAGCAGGGGTGTGGGTGCCTGCTGGCCGCATCCTAGGGTCAGGGCCTGTCAGCTTGTTCTCATGAATGTTGTCTGTAAGCTGCAGCCAAACCTGACCCCGATATAAGCAGGACCTGAAACGACAGCTTGGCCTCCTGGTATATAACTTGCTTAAAACCAGCATCAAGGCTCTTCATTCTATGAGTGAGCGGGGCTTCCTGTGGGCCAGGCTGGGCCTCATCTAAGTGATGGAGGGGTTGGTACCCTGCTCTGTCCCCTCCTCACTGATGGAGGGACTGGTATCCTGCTCTGCTCCATCTACAGAAGGAGGAAGAGGAGCTCCAATCACTCAGGGGACAGTGGAGCAGCCTTTCAGCCACTCTACGGGGCCCATTCTCGTTTTGAGCTGCTGTGAGTGTAGACGCTGGAATGTTAAATGGGGCAGCTGCTGGCGAGACCATCTGGTAGTTCCTCTCAAAGTTAACCAGAGTCACCACAGGACAACAGGTCCAGGCCAGGTATCTAGTCGAGAGAGTGGAAGCCAGGAGCTCAAACCCTGGCCCCTGGAGTATGCAGGTTCACCCCAGCCCTAACCCAAGAGCAGAGATAGGGCCCAACTCAGACAGCCACCCATGGACGAACAGGTAAAGAAGCGGTGGTCCATCCACTCTATGGACTCTTACTCAGCCACAGAAAGGAACAAAGGACTGACACAGGCTATGACGTGGGTGAACCTCAGAAACACAGTGCTGCGTGAAAACCTTCAGACACAAAGGCCACAGCTGTGTTTAGACGAAGCATCTGGAGCAAGCAAACTGTAGGTGGAGACAGAGGCAGGCTCATCCTGGGGGAGTGGGGGTGGGTGTGCAGGAGTGGCTGCTGGGGGGACAGCGCTTCTTGAGGCTAAAATGCCCGGAACTAGTTAGGGATTGTACCTACACAGCTTCATACAGGTACTCAATGCCATGAAATTGTTCACTTCAAAAGAATTGGTATGTGCTGCAGAGAAGAGGAGATGGAAGCCCCCGCATGTCCACCCTTCACTCCATTCATAGGGGCTGCCCAGCCCCCAGGGTGGGGGGGTGAGTGACCCTTGTGGGTGGAGGGACCTGGGCACCAGGGGTCCATGCACTTGCTCTGTGATGGATGCAGCCAGGGCTGGGCTGGGGGTGGTGTTGGCCTCCTCTCCAGGCATCCCGCTGTGCTGGGCAAGCCCGCCTGTTCCCTGCAAGTTTACGTCTCTTTAATAAAGATTAAGATGTCAGGGGGCCAGCCTTGCACAAAATCCCACTTTTATTAACTTCTCATTACCAGCTGAAGGGCGAACCTATTTCTGAGCTTCTGAAGCGGCAAGAAGAAAATAGTTATTAAGTGTGCATTTATGACGACCGGAGCTTACAGCCATGCCTGCTGACTCAGCGAGCGGGCCTTGTGCCTCCCACCTGGACTCGAGACCGCAGTGACCTGGTAAAAAAAGTGACCACGTGGCCTGACCTGGGCTGGAGCCACCGGGCTGGAGATGCAGTGGGAGGAGGCCGGGGCTTGACTGGCTGAGCCGGATGGGCTCAGCATGAGGGTGAGGTGATCAGAGAGCTGAGGGGCCCTGCCTGACCTGGGGGCCGCAGTGGACACCGATTGTATGGTGCCTACATGGGACCGCAAGCCCTTCCAGCCCGAGTCACCCTCATCTCTCTAAAGCTACCTGAGCTCCCAGCCTCATCCTCCCAGATGGACCCCATCATCCACCTTCTCTGGGCTGCCCCTGGGAAAGGCTTCAGAGCACAGCATTACAAAGACATTTGGGGGCCCCCAGACCAGAAAGTCAGTCTGTTGACTTCACTCCCTCTGTCCAGAGTGACTCAGTAACCCTTTCCCAGGGCATCAGACAGGTCCTTCAAACCACAGGTCCCTGATGCCCCACCCAAGGACAATGCTCTTGTCTAGATCAGAGGTCATATTCCGAGACCAGAGTCAGCTTGTCCTCGTCTTCCTGTCACCCTCAGTCCCAAGGCTCTCCCCACCTCTCCCTTTGCTTTCAGACCTCCAGAGAGGCCCGGGCTCCCTCAGACCCTGTCTGCCTTACATGATCCAGAGGGTTGCCCCAGCCCCAGGGTTCTCCAGGCTCAGATACCCTCAGGGGTGTCTCCAGTGCATCTCAGATGTAAGGTGCACCAAGTATCAAGTCAACCTCTCACCTCTACCTGCCCCCCACTCAGGTTCCCTCTGCAAATGGCACCCCCACCCAGATGCCCCTGCAGGGGTCCTAAGGCACCTCCTGTCCATAAACTGATGCTTCTCCCTCCAAAATGCCCTAAATACGTCACTTCTGTCACCTCCCTGCTCCCTCCCTTTTTCCAGCTGCCTATACTGTTGACTCCCTGCAGGCCCTTCCCCTCGGAGCATCCACTGCTCAGGATCCCCAGCCTAGTCTGTGGTCCTTTTGTTAAAACATCCTGAGCAGAACGAGACAGATGGATGGGGCCTCCATGGGAAGGGGCCTGACAGTCACAGCCACCGGCTCAGAGCCCAACTTGGGCACTGCATGTGGTGTATCCTCAATAAACACGTGAAGCAGGAACCAGCTCAGGGCCCAAGGGATGGGCGGCCTCATGGGAGCTTTGGGCCAAGTCCTCACCACTCCGTGCTTGGAACGTTGGTCTGCAGTGGGGGCCTTCCACCCTGTGGGTGAAGCTGAGTGCAGGGATAACCTCAGGATGGAGCTGAGGCAGAGGAAACTGCCAGGTTGGTCCCCAGGGCCAGTGAATGAAGGAACAAACGTTGCTGTCCAACCAGCTTCCGCCACCTGAGCAGCGATCAATCTTCCAGTGGGTGTTAAGGACTTCTCCGCGTTTCTTATTTACACTATTAAAGGAGCTGTTTCCCTCAGTGTCAGTCTCACCCAGGCAGGCTCTCTGCAGAGTTAAGAATGAGGCTGGCAGGAAAATGCTGCTGCGCCTAGAGGGTCCGTGAACTGAGTCTTCAGGGAATCACAATGGGACACAGGGAGGGACCAACTGTGGGTGGCGCTTTGTCTGAGTTTTCTGGGGGCTTTGTTGGCAGGGGCCAGGCCCAGAGGACAGAGACCCAGTGGCCAGCAGAGGCCTTGCTCTGAGCCTGCAGCCAGCAGGTGCCCAGGGCGGTGGGAGCAGCTTTCCCACCACCCGACAGGTGGTCCCGTCTGGCCTGGATGCCCCATAGGGGAGCAGCGTTCCCTACATATTTGGGATTGTCCCGGAATTCCAGGCTGCACTTCACTTTCCCACACCTGGGGCAAGGCCACAGCAGAGCCGGGGGAGAGGGGAGACCGGGCCTCAGGGCAATTGTATCCTCAGGCTGTCATGCTGAGCCCCGTCAGCCAACCATGTTCTCAGGATGGCCTTCGAAGCCCTGGGCCTTTGGTGCAACTGGAACCCAGGCAGATCCCGCTCTGGGGCCAGAGACATGTCCTGGGGGAGCATGAGGAGCATGTCCAGGGGAGCAAAGGGGACACACTTGGAGGCAGAGGCGGGGCAGACCCTGAGGGGACGCTCAGGTGTGTGCTGACCGCATTGGAGCAGAGGCCATGCCCAGAGGAGCCACTACCGTCTGGGCAGGCCCTTGGCCAGGGAGCACTCCTGCTTCAGACGGATCTTCCTGTATGCAGGCAGGCAGGCCCTCAGAGACAGTGCAGAGGGTGGACGGCTTCCAGCCTGTTCCACACCTGGCAGCACCTCGGAGGGTGTGGACCAACTTAGAGCTGCTGTGAGTGGAGGACTCAGGCCGGAGGGCACTCCTGTCTGTTGTTATTATTACTGGTGTCACCCTGTTCAGTATAGGGCTTCCCTACACTACTTCCTCTGAGAAGGTGGTGGCACCCTACTCCAGTGCTCTTGCCTGGAAAATCCCGTGGACGGAGGAGCATGGTAGGCTGCAGTCCATGGAGTCACTAAGAGTCGGACACAACTGAGCAACTTCACTTTCACTTTTCACTTTCTTGCATTGGCGAAGGAAATGGCAACCCACTCCAGTGTTCTTGCCTGGAGAATCCCAGGGATGGGGGAGCCTGATGGGCTGCCGTCTATGGGGTCGCACAAAGTCAGACATGACTGAAGCAACTTAGCAGCACATTACTTCCTTATTGCCAAATTCAGACTTAAATTGAAGAAAGTACTAGAGCACTAGAGCACTAGACCATTCAGGTATGACCTAAATCAAATCTCTTATGATTTACAGTGGAGGTGAGAAATAGATTTAAGGGACTAGATCTGATAGATAGAGTGCCTAATAAACTATGGGCGGAGGTTCATGACATTGTACAGGAGACAGGGATCAAGACCATCCCCATGGAAAACAAATGCAAGAAAGCAAAATGGCTATCTAAGGAGGCCTTACAAATAGCTGTGAAAAGAAGAGAAGTGAATAGCGAAGGAGAAAAGGAAAGACACTCCCATTTGAATGCAGAGTTCCAAAGAATAGCAAGGAGAGATAAGAAAGCCTTCCTCAGTGATCAGTGCAAAGAAACAGAGGAAAACAACAGAATGGGAAAGACTAGAAATCTCTTCAAGAAAATTAGATATACCAAGGGAACATTTCATGCAAAGATGGGCTTGACGAAGGACAGAAATGGTAGGGACCTAACAATAGCAGAAGATATTAAGAAGAGGTGGCAAGAATACACAGAAGAACTGTATAAAAAAGAGCTTCACAACCCAGATAATCACAGTAGTGTGATCACTCACCTAGAGCCAGACATCCTGGAATGTGAAGTCAAGTGGGCCTTAGGAAGCATCACTACGAACAATAGCTCCAGTTGAGCTATTTCAAATCCTGAAAGATGATGCTGTGAAAGGGTTGCACTCAATATGCCAGCAAATGTGGACAACTCAGCAGTGGCCACAGGACTGGAAAAGGTCAGTTTTCATTCCAATCCCAAAGAATGCTCAAACTACTGCACAATTGTACTCATCTCACACACTAGTAAAGTAATGCTCAAAATTCTCCAAGCCAGGCTTCAGCACTATGTGAACCGTAAACTTCCAGATGTTCAAGCTGGGTTTAGAAAATGCAGAGGAGCCAGAGATCAAATCGCCAATATACACTGGATCATCAAAAAAGCAAGAGAGTCCCAGAAAAACATCTATTTCTGCTTTACTGACTATGCCAAAGCCTTTGACTGTGTGGATCACAACAAACTGTGGAAAATTCTGAAAGAGATGGGAATACTAGACCACTTGACCTGCCTCTTGAGGAAACCTATATGCAGGACAGGAAGCAACAGTTAGAACTGGACATGGAACAACAGACTGGTTCCAAATAAGAAAAGGAATACATCAAGGCTGTATATTGTCACCCTGCTTATTTAACTTATATGCAGAGTACATCATGAAAAACTGGGCTGGAAGAAGCATAAGCTGGAATCAAGATTGCTGGGAGATATATCAATAACCTCAGATATGCAGGTGATACCACCCTTATGAAGTGAAGAGGAACTAAAAAGCCTCTTGATGAAAGTGAAAGAAGAGAATGAAAAAGTTGGATTAAAGCTCAACATTCAGAAAACGATCATGGCATCTGGTCCCATCACTTCATGGGAAACAGATGGGGAAACAGTGGAAACAGTGTCTGACTTTATTTTTTGGGGCTCCAAAATCACTGCATATGGTGATTGCAGCCATGAAATTAAAAAGACACTTACTGCTTGGAAGGAAAGTTATGACCAACCTAGACAGCACATTGAAAAGCAGAGATATTACTTTGCCAACAAATATCCGTCTAGTCAAGGCTATGGTTTTACCTGTGATCATGTATGGATGTGAGAGTTGAACTATGAAGAAAGCTGAGCATTCAAGAATTGATGCTTTTGAACTGTGGTGCTGGAGAAGACTCTTGAGAGTCTTTTGGACTGCAAGGAGATCCAACCAGTCCATCCTAAAGGATACCAGTCCTGGGTGTTCATTGGAAGGACTGATGCTGAAGCTCAAGCTCCAATACTTTGTCTACCTCATGTGAAGAGTTGACTTATTGGAAAAGACCCTAATGCTGGGAGGGATTGGGGGCAGGAGGAGAAGGGGCCAACAGAGGAGGAGACGGCTGGATGGCATCACTGACTTGATGGACGTGAGTCTGAGTGAACTCCGGGAGTTGGCGGTGGACAGGGAGGCCTGGCATGCTGCGATTCATGGGGTCGCAAAGAGTTGGACATGACTGAGTGACTGAACTGGACTGAACACTACTTCCTCTACAAAGGGCACTCGTGTGGGCTTGGGGCTTGTCTCTGGGTTTTTGCAAGCTCTGCTCTTCTCATGATCCCTCGGCAAGGAGGCCAGTTTTGGGAAGGGGGTGGCTGGGAGCAGCCCTGAGGGAGTGCAGGCACCTGGAGGCGTCAGGGAGGCCCTGGCCCAGGTTTCTGGGTCTGCATCACCCCAGGTGCTCCGTAGGGGCCTGGCCAGACCGGCTCCTTTTGGCTCTGCTGGGAAGAGCCATCAGCTTATACACAGGCACTGACTGCCCCTCCCCCCAGCCTTCTATGTGCTCTGACAGAGGGAGTCCTGGGTCTTCAGGGTCCAGGCAGCCCCCTAAGTCAGCCAGCACACCAATGGCCCAAACAGACCCTTATCTGTCAAGGAGCGGTACGTTTTATTACTGTAAGCCCAGAGCTAGACAGCTGGGGCTCAGGCCCTGGCTCTAACCTCTCAGCTGTGTGACAGTGTGCAGGTTACTGACCCTCTCTGTGCCTTGTTTACTTGCCTACAAAATGGGCTCTGATTGATCACACATGTTGGTCCCACAGCCAGGCTTTTGTGGCAGGTATAAGCACCCAGGCTCACTTAGTTATGCCTTCCTCCAGAAAACCCCCTGCATGGGCGTCTTCAGACAGCTTGGAGCAGAAAGGGGATGGAGAGGTGGACGACACCCTTGTCCTCCTGCCCCCTTGTGGCCCAGAACCAAGCCTGACAAGCTCCCTTTTAAAAATGTTTGTCTTTGCATTTTATTTATTTACTTATTTATTTCTTCTGGGCTTTCTCTGTGGCTTAGACAGTAAAGAATCTGCCTACAATGCAGGAGACCTGGATTCGATCCCTTGGTCCGGAGGATCCCCTGGAGAAAGGAATGGCAATCTACTCCAGTATTCTTGCCTGGAGAATTCCATGGACAGAGGAGCCTGGTGGGCCACAGTCCATAGGGTCGCAAAGAGTTGGACACAACAGAGTGACTACACTTTCTGAGTTGTGTGGTGTGTGGGATCTTAGTTTCCCAACCAGGGATTGAACCCACGCCCCCGGAACTGGAGTCTTAATCAATGGACTGCCTGGAAAGTCCCCTGACAAACTCCCCCTGACCAAGAAGCCAAGCAGCCATGGTATAGGCCCACTGTGAGCTGAACAAGCCTGCCCTGCGGGGACAGTTCTAAGCTGGGCACAGAGCGGCTGTGTAGGAAACACAGGTCCCCCAGACTCTGCTTCGTCCAACGGGGCGACCAGGATGTCATAGCCCCAGCCTCAGCATGTCACCTGCAGGGGCAGGCATGTCACCTAGGAGTCTGGCTCCAGGGGTGCCCAAGCAGGTCCCTACCCCCCGAGGGCCTGGCTGGGTGGGGAGTGTGGGTGGGCGGGTGCCGTCCTGCGTGCTGACCCCACCCGGCCAGCACTCAATACTCCGCGCTCCAGGCCCTGTTTACCAGAGGGGGTGAGGGGCCTCTCACTGCTGAGTAAACAGACTTTCCAAAGGCCTCTGCTTTCTCACCCGTCCAGCTTTCCAAATGCACATTATGAATTGGCCGGCTTATCAGAAGGGCCGTCTGGTGGTTAAAAGATGTTTCCACGCATTGTGAGGCTGCATGGAAACCAAGTCATGTCAGCCTCAAGGACAAAGGAACTCAAGTGTTTGAGACGCAAAAATATTTTGACCTGACTACATCATTTTTCAAAGGAAAAAAGTAATTCGCAGCTCACAATTCACTTGCTATCTCGCAGGAAGTCCTGTATTTCTTATTAACTCCCCAAGGCCTGCTTCTCTGGGTGAGAGGTCACTGCGGAGGGCCAGCATGTGAGGGACATTTACGAGTTTTCTTTCCGTCGCTTCCTGTTGTTTTTTTCTTTTTGGGCTGCCTCTTGTTTGCAAGGGACTCAAAACCACGCTGCCCTGAGCCTTATCTGCAGGGTCCTCCTGCCCAGACCAGGCCCTTGAGCAGGGCACAGGGTGTCTGCTCTGCATTGCCAGGTCGGAAACCAAGGCCCCGAGAGGTTAAGTGATTTGCCCCAGGTCACGCCCAGAACGGCGGAGCCAGCGTGGGAGGTCCTGCGGTCTGGCTCCCTCTGTGGACGTCCTCTCCTGGCTCTTTGGTTCCCTTGTGGGATGATGGTGTCTGGTGGGACCTCAAGGGTTCATCACCATCACTGTCATCACTATCAGCATCTCTATCACCAGCCCCTTCCTTCTCTCCATCATTTCCATCACCATGGTTACCATCACCATCATCCTCAGTATTCATCACCATCATCATCACTGTCACCTTCCCCATCCTCACCATCCTTACCATCATTATCATCACCGTCTCTGTGGTCATAGTGACATCAGCACCATCCTCACCATTCATCGCCATCATCGTCACTGACACAGTCCTCGCCATCCCCACAATCATCACCATCACCATCATCCTTACCATTGTCATCATCACCATGGTCACCATCACCACCATTCTCATCTCCATCATTTCCATCAACATGGTTACCATTTCCACCATTCTCATCACCACCACTCTCATTATCATCACTGTCTCCTTGGTCTCCCTCTGGGCCCTAAGCATGTGCCGGGTACTATTTTAAGTGTGCTTTGCACAGAGTAACTCTCGTTATCACTAACCACGATGCTGTGGCAGGAACTATTAGCATCTCTAGTTGTGAGGTGAGGAAACCGAGGTCCCAAGACTATAGTAAAGTCCTCTGACAGAGTCTTTTCCTTCTGGGAAGTTCTTTTCACCACCAAATCCTCCCAGCCCCCAGAAAGTGCTGTGGATGGCCCCTTGTGTGGGCTGAGGGGCAGCTCAGGGGAGGCTGAGTGAAGAAACAGCCGTGGAGCCAGGCTGAGCAAAGCTCCCTCTGCCTCTGATGCTCTTTGTGGGTCCAGCCTAAGAAGCATAGGATTTGGGGCATCTAGGAAGCACTCTCATGGGCAGGCGGGGTACTCACTCCAGCTACCACAGCAAAGGCTGTACCCTAACTCCCAAGTGTGAGGGTGCAAGGGGCGGCCAGGAGACACAAAGTTCCCTTCTTCCCATGCCATGGGGTCTCCTGAGGAGGCAAATGATGTGTTGTGTTGGGAAACCAGGGAACTGGAGTGGGTTCAGGGCTTGAGGAGTACTGCAGTGACACGCTGGGGCCAAAAGGTGATTATGGAAGAAAAATCACAGGAGTTTAATAAGGAAGTGGGGGTGAGGGACACATGAGTAGCATCTTCTGCACTAACAGGTAGGAAGACGGGACATGGCATGTGACAACCAATAAAACCAACCAGGGAGGTGGTGGGAGCCTGCCCGGCCGAGGGCCTGCAGCTGGTGCCTGGTCCTGGGGACACACGCTTCCCATCAGACCCTGAGGACCGTGGACGCCCTGGAGTGGAAGGTGGGTGTCCTGCACAATGCCTTGCTGGGCCCCCTCCCGCTGGCTTTTAGTAGAGCAAGTGTGCTGTGTACTGTCTGCAAGGCCTTGTGGGGGTGAGCTCGCCTGTCCAAACCCCAGGAAGGTGAGAAGATGTCTCACAGGGCGACTGTGGGGCCCCCACACTCACCAGACATGACCAAAATTTGTCACCTCCGTCAGACTCAGGGACACAGCCATGAGAACCCAGATGTGGCCTCTGTCCCCTCAGGTCCTGGCCCCAGTGTGGCCTGACTTTGCTCACAAGAGACACAACCACTGCCCGGGTCACCGGCCTGTCCTCTTCGCCAGATGAGGACTTGGTATTAAGTTGCATCCTGGGACTTTCCAGCCAGTGCCCACCTGGACCCTCCTCCTGGGTGAACTTTTCGAGACACAAGCCTTTCCCAGGGCCCATTCTGCCTCTCAGAAGCTGCACGTGGGCAGACATGGGACGAAGATGCCCATCAGCCCCCCATGTGCCCAATGGTCCAGACCTTTCCAAGGGCTAATTTGATGTTTTTCTCCACCTTGCCAGTTCCCTTTTATTGTGCCTCTGCATTTCTCGTCCAAAACAGAAATACAAAGGGAGGAAATCTATTCAAAATTCCTCCTCCTCGTTTTATTTTTGTAGCTCTCCAGGGTGCCCACGCTTCAGATTCCCTTCCGATAATTATCTGCCCTTTCGGGGCCTTGCTAACCCAGAGCCTGGTGTTCGAGCGGCAAGAAGCAAGCGCTGGCCTGGCCATGGCACATGGACATCCTCGGTGACCCTGAGACCCATGAGCTCGGCTGGTCCCCTTGGCACCTGGTCTGAGTCTGGAGAGGTGGACTTTCATTATTGCTTTCTGTCTTTGAATATCTCTCCTTATGCTCAACTAATCCGTGATGAACAGCACGTCAGACTCTTTTATGCGATAATTTTCCATCTCTGCAATGCACACATTTCTGTGGCTCATACTCTGAATCTTGGCCATTGCTCAGAGACAACAGAGGCGAGGTTCCAACACACAGTAATAAGTCCTGCCTTTTATGACTTAATGTATCAACACTGTACTGGAGAAACATCTTGTTAACTGGATGAGAAGAGACTGTTCGCCAGCACGGCCCTGGCTGACGGGAGTTGTGTCGGCTGGAATGATGGGTCCCATCAGCAGATGGAGAGCTGGTGCTGAAGGTGAGACTGTTCAAAGGAGATGTTATTAAGTGAGAAAATGATGCCCTCATGCCAAATCTGGTAGATTAAGATTCCCATTCCTTCTGATGCAAATCAATTTGTTATCTTCATAATTTCTCCCCATTTGTGCCAGGGGACGCTAAGGAGGAATGGCCCAGAATAACAACTCCTTAGCATCACCAAGAGCTTCCCAGGTGGCTCAGTGGTAAACAATCTGCCTGACAATGCAGGAGACACCAGAGATGCGAGATGGATCCCTGGGTTGGAAAGATCCCCTGTAGAAGGGAATGGCAACCTACTCTAGTATTCTTGCCTGGAAAATCCTATGGACAAAGGAGCCTTGTGGGCTATAGTCCATGGGGTCACAAAGAGTTGGACATAACTTAGCAGCTGAGTACACAGAAGCACCAACTTATGAGGATAAGGACAAGCCCATGTGACAAGATGGGGCATTTTTGCCAGAAATGCACAGCGCAAACAGCACAAGAAGCTTATGGAAGCTTGTCTGCCATAAAAGGAGTGTCTGACCTGGAGCATTGCAACTGGGCCTCCCCGGGGGACCAGGGACAAAGGACAGAAGCTGTAAAGCCCCTCTGCACGGGTGACGGGTCTCAGAACCTGAGCCGTGGGCTGGAGATCTGCTAGAACACAGCCTGCAGTCTCCAGCACCGGGGACAGCGTCCTGCTCACAGTAGGTGCTTGGGAACCATCTGTGAACCAGTAGCTCCATGGTAAAGAATCCACCTGCCAGTGCAGGAGACAAGGTTCAATCCCTGGGTTGGGAAGATCCCCTGAAGAAGGAAATGGCAACCCACTCCGGTGTTCTTGCCTGGGAAATCCCACAGAGAGAGGAGCCTGGAGGGCTACAGTCCACAGGGTTGCAAAGAGTTGGATACAATTTATTGACTAAAACACCACGGCCATAACAATTTGTTGAAGGCATGAGTGAGTGAATGAGTGAATGAATGAAGGGTGTCTTGAGATGATGCAGAAGTGGATAAAGCACCAATGATTCCCTAAACGAATCAGTCAGGGTAAGTGAGGTTATGCCCCCCTCTGAGATGCAGAAGCCTGACCAAAGCTGCATTCCTGCCGCTCGCCTGGCATGGCACACAGGGCAGCTCTGCTCAATTATCTAGAGTTATCCAGAACCTTCTGGGTGCAGTGTCTGAGGGCAGAGACTGCTGCAGGGTATCATGCTGGCCACTGGTTGCTGACCTAGAAGTCACCTGCATCTCTCATTGCCACCGGCCAGATGGCTCAGCCTACCGCAGGGCAGGCAGAAGGCCCAACCTACCTCGGTTCTGGAAGGCACAGTCACACACGTGGGTGAACAGCACTGATGGAGCCCACAGGAAGGCAGGGGGAACCCCGGACCACAAGGAGGTAATAACCTAACTATCAGGAACGCTCCCTGTGAAATGACCACAGTCACCAAAGCATTAGGCCCTTTGCCACTTAGAGTGTTGAAACAGATCAGGAACCATGTAAGCACTTTACTCAACTTCACATATTTAATAACGAAAATATCCCAGACAGATACTATTTTTAAAAAATCATCCATTATATCACCACAAAGAGTGATGTTACTATTTTTGTATATTTCCTTCCAGCCTTTCTGTATTATGTATGTCCTTATTTGTGAGTATATATTTTATATAAGATATGTGTGTGTATAATACACCACTTTCTGAAAATCCTTTTAAAAAAAGTAATACCCTTCATTTTTTTTTAGGTTTTGGGTTTATGGGAAAACGAGTGGAATGTGCAGAATTTCCATGCACCCCCTGTCTCCTCCCTCATCTCCTCCCATCACCCGCCACTCGCTTCTCCTATTTTTATCATCTTGCATCAGTGTGGCCACTTAGCCAATATTGATACATCATCTGTTCAAGTCCCTGACCAGAGTTCCCTTGCGCTGTTGTGCAGCTATGGGCTTGGATAAATCCATGATAACACGGATCCACAAGTACGGTGCCCTACAGTACAGCACCACTGACCTGAAAACCCTCTGTGCTCCCATATTCACCCCTACTCTCCCACTAACCCACCAGTCTCTCACTGTTTCCACAGTTTTGTCTTTTCCAGAATTTCATGGAGTTGGAATGGTGCCGCATGTAGCCTTTTCAGAGTGGCTTCTTTCACTTAATAATATGCATTTAGAGTTCCTCCATGTCCTTCTGTGGCTTAAGAGCAAAGCTCTCTTGTTAAGGCTGGGATCCAAGTGCCTCTTTCAAGGATGTGTTTATCCTGCCCACCTTCGTCAGCCTTGACATTGACGACCCATCAGTCAATGTCAAGCAGAGGAAGCCTGGCTGGGTCTTCAGTCTCCTTCCCAGATGCAGGCCTCCGGAATTCCTGCCCACAAAGTGACCTGGGACATCTCCCACAGCCAGCCCAGTATCGCTTTCCCCTGGCAACTTGCACCGAGCCTCTTTCTGAGGACCAGAGAGTCATCCTCAAGGGTTACGAGCCACCAAGGGATCTATGGAAAGTGGGCGGGGGGAGCTGCACCCATGAGACAGGCTGCACAAGAGCAGCGGCGGGCTGGGCTTTGTTTTTTGTTTCTGAGCTTTGCCACAGCCTCCGTTCTGTCTCCACATGCCTTGAGTAATTCTCCCTGCTTCAGCCTGAGCCTGGGAACTGGCCCTGTGTCAGCCCCAGGGACACCTGCTCCAGGAAGCCTGCTGCCACAAACGCATTACTCTCCCACCCCTCTACTGTGACTACACCCCTCCAGTGGGAGGCAGAGAGTGCATTCCCATCCCATGTGGTTGGCCTCCACAGTGTAAGCAGAAGTGGCCACGGACTCTGTCTGAGCCCAGACATGATGTTTACGTGTGTTGCCTCCTCCTTCTCTCTTGCCATCATAACCAGTACAACACTCCACGTGAAGCCCACTGGACAAGGAGGAAACTGGACCCAGCCATCAGCTTGGAACCAAACCTAGCCGAGCTCCGTCTAGGTCAGCCAACTCGCACATGGGTGAGGGTCACCGAGTGTTGCGTTAAGGGTTTGGGGTGGTTTGTTACACAGTGCCATTGTGCAATAGCTGACTGATAAACCAGCTTCAATTACTCCAGTCCAACTCACTCTTGCCTTTCTCTGAGTTCATTCATATTTGGTGGTTTAATCACTAAGTTGAGTCCAACTCTTGAGACCCCATGGACTGTAGTCTGCCAGGCTCCTCTATCCATGGGATTCTCCAGGCAAGAATACTGGAGTGGGTTTCTGTTTCCTTCTCCAGGGTATCTTCCCAAGCCAGGGATCAAACCTGGCTCTCCTGCCGGCAGATTCTTTACCAACTGAGCTATGAGGGAAGCCCTTCACTTATATTCATCCAAACCCACTTCCTGAAGGCGTGTCTAGATGAGCTGTGTCTTCACGGCTGCAGGGCAATACACAGTATAATACACAGAGACTCGGGGATACCTACTTTGGGGTCATGTGGCTGACCCTGGAAAATCCCTGGCTTCTGCACTGAATCCTGTGGCCTTAGGCAACTGACAAACTGTCTGCAACTTAATCTTCTGTGCAGTGAAGTGGGAGTAATAGTACCTGGGAGACACTGGGGTAAATGAGTGGATGTGTGTAAAGAGCCCAGCAGGCTGACAATGGGGACCACGACAGCGGTCAGAGCAGCAAAGTGCCCAGGTCCCAGGGCTTGTGGTGGGAGGGGCAGCCTCGCTGGGGGCACGCGAGGCTTCAGTTCCACTTTCCCTCTCACACGTCTGCTGTCCTTCCCCAACACCCATCCCAAACCCCCAACACATCAGCACAAGGCACCGTCAGCCCACAGCAAGGTGAGCCCAGAAGCTGCCGAGGGAGCGGGGCAGAGCCTGTGGGCTCAGGACTAGGTGCTGACCAGCCGCACAGGACCCTCCACCTGGGCACCCACCTGTGCCTCACACACCTGTGCCTCACACAACCTGTGCCTCACACACCTGTGCCTCACACACCTGTGCTTCACACACACCTGTGCCTCTCACACACCTGTACCATACCTGCCCGTGCCTCTCACACACCTGTGCCTCTCACACACCTGTGCCACACCTGCCTGTGCCTCTCACATCTGAACTCACACACCTATGCCTCACACATCTGTGCCTCACACACACACCTGTGACACAACCCTACACTTGCGCCTCACACACGTACCTGTGCCTCACACACACCTGTGCCTCACACACAAGATGTGTATAAGAGACAGTGTTAAGGCTGGGATCCAAGTGCCTCTTTCAAGGATGTGTTTATCCTGCCCACCTTCGTCAGCCTCGACATTGACGACCCATCAGTCAATGTCAAGCAGAGGAAGAGTGGCTGGGTCTTCAGTCTCCTTCCCAGATGCAGGCCTCCGGAATTCCTGCCCACAAAGTGACCTGGGACATCTCCCACAGCCAGCCCAGTATCGCTTTCCCCTGGCAACTTGCACCGAGCCTCTTTCTGAGGACCAGAGAGTCATCCTCAAGGGTTACGAGCCACCAAGGGATCTATGGAAAGTGGGCGGGGGGAGCTGCACCCATGAGACAGGCTGCACAAGAGCAGCGGCGGGCTGGGCTTTGTTTTTTGTTTCTGAGCTTTGCCACAGCCTCCGTTCTGTCTCCACATGCCTTGAGTAATTCTCCCTGCTTCAGCCTGAGCCTGGGAACTGGCCCTGTGTCAGCCCCAGGGACACCTGCTCCAGGAAGCCTGCTGCCACAAACGCATTACTCTCCCACCCCTCTACTGTGACTACACCCCTCCAGTGGGAGGCAGAGAGTGCATTCCCATCCCATGTGGTTGGCCTCCACAGTGTAAGCAGAAGTGGCCACGGACTCTGTCTGAGCCCAGACATGATGTTTACGTGTGTTGCCTCCTCCTTCTCTCTTGCCATCATAACCAGTACAACACTCCACGTGAAGCCCACTGGACAAGGAGGAAACTGGACCCAGCCATCAGCTTGGAACCAAACCTAGCCGAGCTCCGTCTAGGTCAGCCAACTCGCACATGGGTGAGGGTCACCGAGTGTTGCGTTAAGGGTTTGGGGTGGTTTGTTACACAGTGCCATTGTGCAATAGCTGACTGATAAACCAGCTTCAATTACTCCAGTCCAACTCACTCTTGCCTTTCTCTGAGTTCATTCATATTTGGTGGTTTAATCACTAAGTTGAGTCCAACTCTTGAGACCCCATGGACTGTAGTCTGCCAGGCTCCTCTATCCATGGGATTCTCCAGGCAAGAATACTGGAGTGGGTTTCTGTTTCCTTCTCCAGGGTATCTTCCCAAGCCAGGGATCAAACCTGGCTCTCCTGCCGGCAGATTCTTTACCAACTGAGCTATGAGGGAAGCCCTTCACTTATATTCATCCAAACCCACTTCCTGAAGGCGTGTCTAGATGAGCTGTGTCTTCACGGCTGCAGGGCAATACACAGTATAATACACAGAGACTCGGGGATACCTACTTTGGGGTCATGTGGCTGACCCTGGAAAATCCCTGGCTTCTGCACTGAATCCTGTGGCCTTAGGCAACTGACAAACTGTCTGCAACTTAATCTTCTGTGCAGTGAAGTGGGAGTAATAGTACCTGGGAGACACTGGGGTAAATGAGTGGATGTGTGTAAAGAGCCCAGCAGGCTGACAATGGGGACCACGACAGCGGTCAGAGCAGCAAAGTGCCCAGGTCCCAGGGCTTGTGGTGGGAGGGGCAGCCTCGCTGGGGGCACGCGAGGCTTCAGTTCCACTGTCCCTCTCACACGTCTGCTGTCCTTCCCCAACACCCATCCCAAACCCCCAACACATCAGCACAAGGCACCGTCAGCCCACAGCAAGGTGAGCCCAGAAGCTGCCGAGGGAGCGGGGCAGAGCCTGTGGGCTCAGGACTAGGTGCTGACCAGCCGCACAGGACCCTCCACCTGGGCACCCACCTGTGCCTCACACACCTGTGCCTCACACAACCTGTGCCTCACACACCTGTGCCTCACACACCTGTGCTTCACACACACCTGTGCCTCTCACACACCTGTACCATACCTGCCCGTGCCTCTCACACACCTGTGCCTCTCACACACCTGTGCCACACCTGCCTGTGCCTCTCACATCTGAACTCACACACCTATGCCTCACACATCTGTGCCTCACACACACACCTGTGACACAACCCTACACTTGCGCCTCACACACGTACCTGTGCCTCACACACACCTGTGCCTCACACACAAGATGTGTATAAGAGACAGTGTTAAGGCTGGGATCCAAGTGCCTCTTTCAAGGATGTGTTTATCCTGCCCACCTTCGTCAGCCTCGACATTGACGACCCATCAGTCAATGTCAAGCAGAGGAAGAGTGGCTGGGTCTTCAGTCTCCTTCCCAGATGCAGGCCTCCGGAATTCCTGCCCACAAAGTGACCTGGGACATCTCCCACAGCCAGCCCAGTATCGCTTTCCCCTGGCAACTTGCACCGAGCCTCTTTCTGAGGACCAGAGAGTCATCCTCAAGGGTTACGAGCCACCAAGGGATCTATGGAAAGTGGGCGGGGGGAGCTGCACCCATGAGACAGGCTGCACAAGAGCAGCGGCGGGCTGGGCTTTGTTTTTTGTTTCTGAGCTTTGCCACAGCCTCCGTTCTGTCTCCACATGCCTTGAGTAATTCTCCCTGCTTCAGCCTGAGCCTGGGAACTGGCCCTGTGTCAGCCCCAGGGACACCTGCTCCAGGAAGCCTGCTGCCACAAACGCATTACTCTCCCACCCCTCTACTGTGACTACACCCCTCCAGTGGGAGGCAGAGAGTGCATTCCCATCCCATGTGGTTGGCCTCCACAGTGTAAGCAGAAGTGGCCACGGACTCTGTCTGAGCCCAGACATGATGTTTACGTGTGTTGCCTCCTCCTTCTCTCTTGCCATCATAACCAGTACAACACTCCACGTGAAGCCCACTGGACAAGGAGGAAACTGGACCCAGCCATCAGCTTGGAACCAAACCTAGCCGAGCTCCGTCTAGGTCAGCCAACTCGCACATGGGTGAGGGTCACCGAGTGTTGCGTTAAGGGTTTGGGGTGGTTTGTTACACAGTGCCATTGTGCAATAGCTGACTGATAAACCAGCTTCAATTACTCCAGTCCAACTCACTCTTGCCTTTCTCTGAGTTCATTCATATTTGGTGGTTTAATCACTAAGTTGAGTCCAACTCTTGAGACCCCATGGACTGTAGTCTGCCAGGCTCCTCTATCCATGGGATTCTCCAGGCAAGAATACTGGAGTGGGTTTCTGTTTCCTTCTCCAGGGTATCTTCCCAAGCCAGGGATCAAACCTGGCTCTCCTGCCGGCAGATTCTTTACCAACTGAGCTATGAGGGAAGCCCTTCACTTATATTCATCCAAACCCACTTCCTGAAGGCGTGTCTAGATGAGCTGTGTCTTCACGGCTGCAGGGCAATACACAGTATAATACACAGAGACTCGGGGATACCTACTTTGGGGTCATGTGGCTGACCCTGGAAAATCCCTGGCTTCTGCACTGAATCCTGTGGCCTTAGGCAACTGACAAACTGTCTGCAACTTAATCTTCTGTGCAGTGAAGTGGGAGTAATAGTACCTGGGAGACACTGGGGTAAATGAGTGGATGTGTGTAAAGAGCCCAGCAGGCTGACAATGGGGACCACGACAGCGGTCAGAGCAGCAAAGTGCCCAGGTCCCAGGGCTTGTGGTGGGAGGGGCAGCCTCGCTGGGGGCACGCGAGGCTTCAGTTCCACTGTCCCTCTCACACGTCTGCTGTCCTTCCCCAACACCCATCCCAAACCCCCAACACATCAGCACAAGGCACCGTCAGCCCACAGCAAGGTGAGCCCAGAAGCTGCCGAGGGAGCGGGGCAGAGCCTGTGGGCTCAGGACTAGGTGCTGACCAGCCGCACAGGACCCTCCACCTGGGCACCCACCTGTGCCTCACACACCTGTGCCTCACACAACCTGTGCCTCACACACCTGTGCCTCACACACCTGTGCTTCACACACACCTGTGCCTCTCACACACCTGTACCATACCTGCCCGTGCCTCTCACACACCTGTGCCTCTCACACACCTGTGCCACACCTGCCTGTGCCTCTCACATCTGAACTCACACACCTATGCCTCACACATCTGTGCCTCACACACACACCTGTGACACAACCCTACACTTGCGCCTCACACACGTACCTGTGCCTCACACACACCTGTGCCTCACACACAAGATGTGTATAAGAGACAGTGTTAAGGCTGGGATCCAAGTGCCTCTTTCAAGGATGTGTTTATCCTGCCCACCTTCGTCAGCCTCGACATTGACGACCCATCAGTCAATGTCAAGCAGAGGAAGAGTGGCTGGGTCTTCAGTCTCCTTCCCAGATGCAGGCCTCCGGAATTCCTGCCCACAAAGTGACCTGGGACATCTCCCACAGCCAGCCCAGTATCGCTTTCCCCTGGCAACTTGCACCGAGCCTCTTTCTGAGGACCAGAGAGTCATCCTCAAGGGTTACGAGCCACCAAGGGATCTATGGAAAGTGGGCGGGGGGAGCTGCACCCATGAGACAGGCTGCACAAGAGCAGCGGCGGGCTGGGCTTTGTTTTTTGTTTCTGAGCTTTGCCACAGCCTCCGTTCTGTCTCCACATGCCTTGAGTAATTCTCCCTGCTTCAGCCTGAGCCTGGGAACTGGCCCTGTGTCAGCCCCAGGGACACCTGCTCCAGGAAGCCTGCTGCCACAAACGCATTACTCTCCCACCCCTCTACTGTGACTACACCCCTCCAGTGGGAGGCAGAGAGTGCATTCCCATCCCATGTGGTTGGCCTCCACAGTGTAAGCAGAAGTGGCCACGGACTCTGTCTGAGCCCAGACATGATGTTTACGTGTGTTGCCTCCTCCTTCTCTCTTGCCATCATAACCAGTACAACACTCCACGTGAAGCCCACTGGACAAGGAGGAAACTGGACCCAGCCATCAGCTTGGAACCAAACCTAGCCGAGCTCCGTCTAGGTCAGCCAACTCGCACATGGGTGAGGGTCACCGAGTGTTGCGTTAAGGGTTTGGGGTGGTTTGTTACACAGTGCCATTGTGCAATAGCTGACTGATAAACCAGCTTCAATTACTCCAGTCCAACTCACTCTTGCCTTTCTCTGAGTTCATTCATATTTGGTGGTTTAATCACTAAGTTGAGTCCAACTCTTGAGACCCCATGGACTGTAGTCTGCCAGGCTCCTCTATCCATGGGATTCTCCAGGCAAGAATACTGGAGTGGGTTTCTGTTTCCTTCTCCAGGGTATCTTCCCAAGCCAGGGATCAAACCTGGCTCTCCTGCCGGCAGATTCTTTACCAACTGAGCTATGAGGGAAGCCCTTCACTTATATTCATCCAAACCCACTTCCTGAAGGCGTGTCTAGATGAGCTGTGTCTTCACGGCTGCAGGGCAATACACAGTATAATACACAGAGACTCGGGGATACCTACTTTGGGGTCATGTGGCTGACCCTGGAAAATCCCTGGCTTCTGCACTGAATCCTGTGGCCTTAGGCAACTGACAAACTGTCTGCAACTTAATCTTCTGTGCAGTGAAGTGGGAGTAATAGTACCTGGGAGACACTGGGGTAAATGAGTGGATGTGTGTAAAGAGCCCAGCAGGCTGACAATGGGGACCACGACAGCGGTCAGAGCAGCAAAGTGCCCAGGTCCCAGGGCTTGTGGTGGGAGGGGCAGCCTCGCTGGGGGCACGCGAGGCTTCAGTTCCACTGTCCCTCTCACACGTCTGCTGTCCTTCCCCAACACCCATCCCAAACCCCCAACACATCAGCACAAGGCACCGTCAGCCCACAGCAAGGTGAGCCCAGAAGCTGCCGAGGGAGCGGGGCAGAGCCTGTGGGCTCAGGACTAGGTGCTGACCAGCCGCACAGGACCCTCCACCTGGGCACCCACCTGTGCCTCACACACCTGTGCCTCACACAACCTGTGCCTCACACACCTGTGCCTCACACACCTGTGCTTCACACACACCTGTGCCTCTCACACACCTGTACCATACCTGCCCGTGCCTCTCACACACCTGTGCCTCTCACACACCTGTGCCACACCTGCCTGTGCCTCTCACATCTGAACTCACACACCTATGCCTCACACATCTGTGCCTCACACACACACCTGTGACACAACCACGGGTCCCCAGGGTTCACAGCACCCGCCTTGCCACCCTTTACCCCGGAGAGGGCCAGGCCATCTTGACAGTCAGTGTGTGTAAAACCAGAAGTCTAGCTTACACTCAGACCGATAACAAGTGCACTGATGAGCTGCCGGCGGGTCTGTGGAGCAAAGGTGAGGCTGGAGGCTTCCCGGTGCCGCGGGCAGAGGACACGCCCTGGGGCCAGCAATGGCCATGGGCACACATGTGTCTGCCTTCAAAGCAGAAGACGCTGAGCAGGCCTTGAGCTGATATATTTTTCTCTCCTAATAGCACGGCACGATTTAATTAACTCGCCACTGCACCCACCTGAACATGATGGAGTTATCGACACCACCATCTGGCTCGTATAAAGCCGGTAATGTGGACAGTAAATCCTCTTCATCGCCCGCTACCAGCAGAGCCCACCCCTCCCAGCCACCTTCCCCCGGGCTGTCCGACACGGGCTTCCAGGACACCCCAAGATCCCAGTGTGGTTTCCAGGAGAGCAAAGAGACCTCTGACCTGCTGCAGGTGGTGTTGTCACCATCTCAGAGTCAGGTGTCTGCTATGGGGCCCAGCCCCCTGGTGCCCCAGCAGGGGCCATCCAGGGCCGAATGGCCCCCTTGTCCCATGTCAGCCACAATGGCCACAGGTCCCACTGTCCATTCAGCAGGGCTGGCTCTGCTCAGAGCTCTGCCCATTCGCTCTCTTCTCAACACCCAGGCCACACAGGGACGACACGGGCTTCCAGGACACCCCAAGATCCCAGTGTGGTTTCCAGGAGAGCAAAGAGACCTCTGACCTGCTGCAGGTGGTGTTGTCACCATCTCAGAGTCAGGTGTCTGCTATGGGGCCCAGCCCCCTGGTGCCCCAGCAGGGGCCATCCAGGGCCGAATGGCCCCCTTGTCCCATGTCAGCCACAATGGCCACAGGTCCCACTGTCCATTCAGCAGGGCTGGCTCTGCTCAGAGCTCTGCCCATTCGCTCTCTTCTCAACACCCAGGCCACACAGGGCGCTAGAGACTGTGACTATCATCTCCCCTTTTACAGAGGAGGAAACAGAAATGCAGAAGTTCAAGGCTTAGGGTCATAGCCTCCAGGGCAGAGCCAGGTTCAGGTGTGACAGATCCAGCCCAGCCTCCCCAGGTCTCCAGTGAGAAGGAGAGGGGCCTTTGTCAACTTAGTAGGTAAAGCCAGTTTTCAAGTTCTGAATTTGTCCTTTGAAATCAGTGACACTTTATCTGTCTTGCTTTGAGGTTTGAGCAGAGTGTCAGCAGGGTGAGGGAAGGACCTGACCACAGAAAGGAGTCCTCATGTCACCAGCTCCCAAGGAGGGGCTTCTGCCTGCTGGGCTCTGGGCCACTCAGGCCACCTCCCTCCTCCAGGACCTCCATCCCAAGCTGCAGGCCTTTCAGCAGGTTTTATAAGGGCTACTTCAGTAGGAGAAAGAAAATCGAGTTCCATGCTTTCTCAGCAGCAAAAAAGAAAAAACAGGCATCTCTCATTCCTCCCCCGACCCCAGGCAAGGTCCTTAGGGTAGAGTGAGTCTGTCTGAACAACTTCCCCTCTCTCTGCCTGAGACCCTGCCCTGCAAGCCGAGGGCCAGTCCAGCTAAGATGAAACATTCCTCAGACACGCAGGTCTGCAGCAGGTAATAAACTACTGTGAAGAAAATATAATACCTGCATCTCTTCCCAGTTTGATCTGATGGTTTAAGCTGCTTTCAGGTATCCCTTGGGTGAACGGTAAGTAAAATCAGCCCAACTGTTGGGGGGACAGAATACAAAAACTCACATTTATAACATCGGCACCCAGCCTAGACCTGCCTGTAACTCAGCCTCCACCTCCCTACTGCTGTTGGCCCATTAATCACCCTTATCTGCTTGGGGTGGGAAGGGGCCACAGCACCACTGCCATTCCCGCCCCCACTTCCCCCCTCTTCCCCCCAGCCAGAGGCCAAGTTCAGGTGCTATGAGGTGGCCAGAGAGCAGAGTCCATCCGGGCCACTGAGGTGGAGGCTTTCAGGCTGTGGCCCCTCCCTCAGGCTAGGTTTTCTGCCCTGCCCTGGGCACCAGAGTCATGCCTAAGGGCCTCTTCAGATAAGCCTCTACAGTCGTGAAAAAAAGAGGCCTCCAGGAGGGGCAGGGGGAGGGGCAAGAGCCAGACCTGGGGCTGGTCCCCAGCGGCTGAGGGTCCCCAAGGCCACCAGCCCGGAGCCGCCTTGGAGGGAAGGGGACCAGTGGGGGCGGGCTTTCCGACTTTCTGCGTCTTGGCCCCATTACACCTCTCCACTCTGCAGCCTTTGATTCAGCAAAATCAAGGATGCAAACTTCTTAGGAGTACTTAGTTTCCATGGCAACCGAAGCTGACCTCAACATTATTGTTCTCAAGAGGGGACTGACTTTACTATATGTTCATTCACTGAATTAATGGACTCCCGGCCCTTTTATCAGCAGCCCCCCGACAAAGGAAAAGGAGGCCTGTCTCCGAAGGGCTTTCAGCCACTGTCCGGCCTTTGTCCGGGGCTTTGCTGGAACGAAGTGAGTCTATTCAGCCCGAGATTATCAAAATCAACTCGGAGCTGTCTCCGTGGCAGCTAAACACACTTTGATTTCATAAAGACATAACCGATCCCACATGCAAATTATTAATTGTGAGCCCAGGCCGCTTAGGGCTTGGGACTTTGCTGGAATTTTTTTCAGGAAGAACTTGCATAGTAGATAAACAGCGATTGAATTCTAGCACCTGGCTGGCTCCTAGGTGTTGTGGCCTGAAGTAACCTCGCTGGCACAAGCAAAGCCTAACAGGCACAGTCTAGCTTGCTCTGGTCCCAGTAAGACCGGCTGACGGGGACACATGCTCCCCGATCCCTTGTCCTGGAGCCTCAGGGCTGACTAGTCTCCCCATCTCTTGTTCCAGTCAGGATCCTTCCCTCCCTGCTTGCCTTCCTCGCCCTCCAGCCACCTGGAAAATACCTCAGTTTCCTCCAGAAGAAAAACAATGCAAAGGGAATAAAACCACATAGAGGGTCACATACCACAAACACCTGGATAGTTTGTATGCTTTACTCAAACCTCCAAGACACAGCCTGGGGGCAGCCTGGCGGAGACCTGGGGTGTGCAGACTTCTCAACTAATTGCTGCACAAGACACTTGGCAGCTGCCTGTCCATCTCCACTCCCACCTGCCTGGTCTTCCTGGCTCCTGGTCATCTTCAGTAGTCCCCAGGTTCCCCAGGGAGGGATCCAGGAGACCTCGGGATGCGCATTACCGGAGGTTTTCCACCTGGGCCAGGCTGTAGAAAACACACACGTACAACAGCCCAGTGGGACAGGCCAAGGTGCTCATGTCCAAACAGTCATTTCGGGAATTATAATTATCAATCAATCACCTTATTGGAGAACGCCAGGCTGGGCTATGGGATGACTTTTATGACCTGTAGCATTTTGTGCGGAATAACAGGGAGAGATTTATGGACTCATCATGGTCCCACTGCAACAGCAGGCTTTATTAGATCA
The DNA here is from genome assembly GCA_006408675.1 of Madoqua kirkii. Taxonomy (NCBI): domain Eukaryota; kingdom Metazoa; phylum Chordata; class Mammalia; order Artiodactyla; family Bovidae; genus Madoqua; species Madoqua kirkii. The sequence goes on from SJYC01056729.1 coordinate 28,051, forward strand.
ATTTATTTTTGACTTTCCCTCTAAGCCTCAAGCTCCCTACCCCTGGCCCAGCTCGCTGGCTGAGGTGACTCCAAACTGCAGTGCCTCTGGAGATGCACCTGTCCCAGCTCAGACCTCAGGCTATGGATGTGAATTCCTGATTCATTTATTTATTTTGGAGAGGCAGGAGGCAGTGTGGATAGAGAAGTAGGGGAGAAGAAAACACAAAAATAAAAAAAGAAAAAGGTCATTTCCCTCTGCATTTTCTGCTTGTTGTACTGTATTAACATGTCCTCCCTTTCAAGATGGTCAAAGAAAACAAGATAAAGCGAGACAATGGGGTGGCCATTGAGGGCCTGGTGTTTCCCCTTTTCATATCACCAAAGAGATTGAATCAAAATTCTTTCAGCTGATACCATCTCCCCCGGTGGACTACACTCTTGTTAACGGATAAATTCAAGCCCTCCAGAAAGTCAAAGAATAAATTTAAGCCTTTTGCCAAATGTCTATCCTATTGGATTTTGATAAGACGGCCATTGAGTCTTAATAATGTCTTCCATCCATTTTCAGCAGGCCCTTAACACAGCTCTTTATTTGTCCCCAAAGCCTCTTCGCCCGGCCTCTTTATTCCAGGCTCTGGCAGGCTCTCCAGGGAGCCAGGCGCCCCCAGTGATGGATGGACAGCTCCTAGATTATCTCCCGCAGATGTTTGCTCTCCAGGAGCCCCGGGCTTTCCCTCTAAGTAAACAGAGACTAAATAGAGTCGGCTGCAGCCAGCAGTCCCAGAGGTCCCGGCCTGAGGCTAGAAAAGGCGATGCTGCTGGACCTGCAGCCAAAGTGACTTCTGGAGGGAAGTGCGTGAGCATCCAGAACACACACCTGGGATGAGTGTGGGGCAGCCGGCATGGCACCCGATGGAGCAGGAGCACTTAGGCATGCTGCACACAGGAGGAGGGGATGCAAGGAACCAGTGGGCGGTGGAAGGAGGATGCAAGAACGTGAAGACAGGGGGCAGGGTGGAGGGGGGGGGCAGGAACGGAGAGCGATTGGTAGCACCGCAGGGGGCCTCAGGAGGGACTGGGGGAAAGAGGGACACAAGAGACCGGGACAGGTTGGGGACGGAGGTGATCTAGGGAGGGGCACAGGAGGGTTCTCAGGGCGGGGCCAAGCCTGGTGCGGGCTCCCAGGCTGTAGCTACTATCCCTCCAATGTGAGCACAGCTCCGCACCAGAGATCCTGGGTTCAAATCCTGCCTCCGCTGAGGATATAGGCACCACCAGCCTCCTTGGGCCTGGATTTTGTCCTCTGTAAACTCTGACAGGTAGCGTCCACAGCCTCTTCAGCATCCTGGTTCTTTAATACCAAGAATTTATAACCACCGCTTCCTATAAAACATCACCCTTTCTGCATCTCCTGTGTCAAGCCACTGATTGAATTAATTAGCCTTGCCTTAGTTACATTTCACTGAAGGTTTCCCTGGTGGCTCAGACAGTAAAGAATCTGCCTGCAATGCAGGAAACCTGAGTTTGATCCCTGAGTCAGGAAGATCCCCTGGTGAAGGGAATGGCTACCCACTCCAGTGTTCTTGCCTGGAGAATCCCATGGACAGAGAAGCCTGGCAGGCTATAGTCCATGGGGTTCCATGATGCCAATGAAGAGCAGAAAGTGTGATTCAGTGAATCCTGAAGTTGAAATGAGTGATGCTCAGAGGTGTCATCTGACCAACCCCAGGCTGCATAGCCTCGGCGCTTCCCTGGAGGAACTTAACGTCCCCAGATGTGTGTGTCTTTGGAGGAGGAGAGGCCCTGTTCAGCCAGACACCAAAATCCTAATTTATAAGACTGATAAATGGGATCTATCTCCTATCACCAAAGAATACCTAAATCAGTCCTTAGCGCACTGAGGCGTGTACAGTCCTCTCACTGTAACAAGCACGTGTGCATCTCCAAAGCTGTAAGGGACACAGCTGTGACCTTCCATTTGGGAAGAAGCTCAAGAGAAGGCCACACTGACTGTCCTCCGGCCCCCGCTGTGGAACCCTAGCTGCCTTTGCACCTGGGTCTCTCTCAGCACCTCTTTCCCTCCCTCCCTCTCTGGGAAGTAACCAAATGGCTCCAGACACCAAGTTAAGGTTTCGATCATCGACCAATGTGACCCAGGGTGCCCACCCCATCACACTTGATGCCCTAAATGCCTCTCACTAAGTTTAGTGTGCAGATGGGAGAGTCCGGGGATTCAGAGGAGCGCTTCTCCCTGAGGGCAGGGGTATCCAGGGAGGGGGACAAAGCCTTAGTGCGGAGTCTCAGGGGCTGGGGATGGGAGAGCGGCTCTCAGAGCAACCATGACCCCAGCTCCTTAGGCTCTGCTGCCCGACACTGGCCTCTCCCAGCTGCTGTAGCTGCCATGGGCGTCTGGTCTGCTTCCGTGGGCACCCTTCCGATGGGCCTTACAAAGGTCTGCATCTGAAGGGAGACTATGCCAAGCTGGGCAGTTGTGAGTGGGTCCCTGGCTGGAGGATGCTTGTGCCCACTCTGTGTGGAGCTCTCGGAAGGACGTCTGGGCCACAGTATCCAAGGCCTGCCCTCCACAGTTTGTAAAAAGGAAAGGCCACGTTAGAGACAGCACCACCTCAGGGGATAGAGGATGCGTCCCTTCCTCCTCACGACCTTAACCTTAGACCCCGCCTTTTGACCTTGAAGCTTGACCCCAGGCTGGCCAACCGACTGCCTGACCCACCTCTCACCTCCCGCCCTGTGTGAGCTCCTTCTTAGAGGGGAAGATGAGGTTCCATGTTCCCTTAATAGTTGAGATTGGAGCTGACTATGGTTCCTCCGCGTGGAGGGTGGAAGCACCTCAGTTCTCTGAAACACTCTGAAAGGCTCAAGGAAGCTGCTCAAATTGCTCTGGCCACCTCCTCCTTGAAGAAAACAGAGTTCACTCCCAGGGTCGGGGTGGGGGATCAGGGAGGGAGAGTGACACAGCCGGGATTCACTTTGGGGCCTGTGGATGCATCTCCAAAAAGAGAGGCCGCAGGCCCCTGGGCAGTGGACAGGGAGAGGACACACTGTCCCAGCTCTGCTCAGACATAATTGCCCCCTGGGCCAGACACAGACGCACTTATGGAGACAAATGAGGCCGAAGGTCACCATTGCCAGAGGTCACCCCTGCCAGAGGTCACCGCAGGGTCAGACCACATCTCCCATCACATGGGTTTTCTCTCTGAAATCAATGTCTCTGGGGTTGACCCTGGTGAAAAGGCAAGGCCTTGGCTCTTAGGGCTCAGACCCCCGGGATGGTGGGTCCCCCAGTTGCCCTGACTCTAACCAGCCAGCCAGACACAGAAAGAAAGTCACAGAGATCGGCGGAACCAGCAAATTGCTTTCTTGTCACTTTCAGACCAAAAGAGGACTTTTCATGATGACAGGAATGTAGGCACAGGCAGTGTTTTTGGATCCTCCTGAGAGAGGAGACAGCACCTCATGAGCACAGCTTGGCGTTCTGACACTAGGAAAACAGCCCCTGACAGCAGCTGGGTAGCCTTGTGCTGACCCACCGCCCCAGACACCCACGCTGTGCTTCCTGACGCAGTCTGGGTACCCTGAGAAGAGGGACTCTCTCAGCTTGGTCCGTACGATGCTTTGAAGTCAAGATGCCAGGAGAGAAAAGGCTATTTCAATGCTACTGGAAAACCCAAAGACTGCGTCAGCTACCACATGTATTTATATCTGTGTGTTTCTGTGTCTGTGTATTGTGTGTGTGTCTGTGTCTATACAAATGTGTGCCTATGTGTTTGTGTGTGTGCATGTGTCTTTCTGTGTGGATGTGTGTACGTACATGTATATACTTATGCACTGATGGCCCAAATTCTCTAGATGTTGAACTCCAACTGACAAATGGCTTCTGGGTTTTGGGGTGATTTCTGCACCCCTCCCCTCTGCCACCTGCCGTGCTTCCCTCCGTGTGTGTGTTGGGGGGTTGTTTTCCTGGGCCTGGCCCACTCTCTGAGCCTTTCGGATCTCGTGTTTGTGGCTGTTACCCATCACCAGGGGATAATGCCCACAGTGACACTTTTTCTGTCGCCTGACACTCTGCGTACTCAACACGGTGCCTGAGCCATCTTCGGAGACTGAGTGCAACGAGAGGCTTTGTTGAATCTGCAGCCAACTGTGCTTTTCTTCTCTATATTCCTTTCATGTGAGTATCCAGTGAAGATAGTTAAATAAACACAATCTGTATTTATTTCATTTCTATGCGACTGACTGGCCCAAAGCATTCCCACATGCGCGGGGCTCGCCTTGGTTCTTGGAACCAGGTTGGTTCTGTGAAGCGAGTTGCTACCTGCTGCCCCACGAAAGCCAGCATCCGTCTTGATCCCTGGGGAATCACGTGTTCGACCGACCACAGATGGCCTCGCACTCGGGAGCTCAGGCTCAACCAGAGCGCAGGCTCCATGGGAGCGCAGGCTTGACAGGAGGGGAGAAGGCGCAGAACCAGCTTGCCTACCTTTTGGATGCAGCCTCCTGCGATGACACCTCTGCATCCGTCAGCATTTGCTGCAAAACAATTTGGAAAAGGGTTGTTAGTTTCTGACTGAGCACGGTCCTCGAGCTACAGTGGGCTATACACACGCGAGCAGAGCGAGCGAGCTCTGAAATAATAGGGGTAAGGCGGGTGGCTTCTCTGTAATAAGAGAACTGGGGTCCTCCCCGATCACAAGGAGGAGCCACACTGTGGAGCTCAGCCACACTGTGGAGCTCACTGTGGTGACTGGGTACAGACTGCACGTGTGGCTAGGGGTACTGTGGTGCTTGAAATGGGTAAGGGGCTCCTTCCTGTTTCTTGGGGTTAGCCCATACCCCAGCAGTGGGCAGTGGCAGCAGCAGGAAGTCTTCCCTCCTCCCACCACCATCCCGCCCATGGACATGGGCTTGGGGCATCGAGGAAAGTGCCAGCCAGCCTGGGTCTTTCTTTCACCCAATGGCTTCAACTTGGAGCTTTCCTTGGCTCAGTTCTGAAGAGCTGTAGCATTTTGCCTGGCTGGCATCTCGTCCTCAAAACCACGCAGTTCCACACCAGAGGGTGATGTTTCAGTGACAAGTCCAGAGCACTTTCTAAGCTATGCAAACTGACAAATTAGCAGCATCCACGGGATTTCCCCTTTTGGATCACAAGTACTCTGCACAAACACGTATATAAATTTGTGATGTTGTTTATGTAAGAATAGAAACCAAGATGGAAACCAATATTTGGAGAATAAGAAGAGAAATGGTGTCAAACCCAGGGGTTTTGTTCCCTCCTGCTCTCATAATGACACCACTGCTTCTTGAATGACAAGCTTGGAGCAGAGTGCCCGCCAGTGCCCATGCAGGTCAGGTCAGGGGACCAAGACGCTCCGTTCCAAACGCTGGCAGATCTGCCCAGACTCAGCTGTAATAACAATAAGTCATATTTTTAAATGTTGAGAATTCTAACCAATTGGGGATTTTATGTTTCTTTTAATAGATTCTGAAGTTGTGGTTTGGAATGTGACTAGGAGTGAAAACAGAATGAGGCAGAAGAGGCAGACACGGACACACCAGGGAAGTCTCTCCAGAAGGGCCAGCGAGAGGTCAGATACCTAGGTGCTCAGGCCCTACCGAACCCGGGTGGACAGGCCCCGGGGGAGGCGAGCTAGCTTCAGCCCTGGGGGTAAGTTCTGCCAGCAGACGGGCCAGTGAGGCAGTCCTCTGTCTGTCTGCTTTTCGCTCCCAAACTCAGAGCCAAGAAGGGTGGCTGGAGCCCGGGCAGCCCTAGGACAGGAGAAGAGAGGCAGACCGCCTGGGTCTCAGGAGAGCCTGTGTTGTCCAGGAAGAGGCCGTGCTCCCCAGGGAGGGAGATGGACCACTCTCCTCCTCCAGGTTGCTCAGGCCTGCACCCCGCCTGGAGACCCTTGTCAGCATTATGCTGAACTGAAGGTCCCAGCATGGGCCCCGAGTCCTGCAGTTCAACCACTTGCCCCTTATGACAAGGTGGCTTGAATCAGAGGGAGAAACTGTGCGTTAATTTTTCTAAGCCTCACAGTCTTCAGGGCCAGGACAAAACTGCAGAAGGGGCCCCCAATCCGAGCGCCTCCCTTTCCCGGGTCCTGTCCCCTTGTGAAGGACAAAGCAGGTCCCCACCCAAAGTCTGCCATGGAGGAGCCTGAGCCTGAAGACCTGGTGATGCCACTCCTCGTTGCCTTGCTGCTGCGACCCCTCCCAGGGAAGGGGCCTTGGGGACCTCCTGCAGAGACGCCCAGAAAGCATGCTGACCACCAGGCCACTGTCCTGGGGACACTGAGGAGCTGGACTTCTCAGCCAGGCCCAGCTCATGGCACTGCCACAGTCGCTATTGATTTGGGGGGCAGCTGGAAACCGGAGGCTGCTTTTGGGAGACAAGAGTGCTCAGAGTGGTTCCTGCCCGTGGCTCGAGGGCCTGTGCTGGTGGCAAAACTCTAGGCTGAGGGTACAGAAGTGGGTGTTTCAATGGTACCATCCTCGAAGGTCAAGATGCCCATGCAACACGTGGAGCAAGAGAGACCACCGGACAGAGGAGGCTCTCAGTGCAGGGCCAGGCTGGTGGGACCAGGCAGATGGTTTCTCTCCTGCTCCTTGGAGCCTGGCCCTGGGCAACCCTTGGACAGGCCCAGCTTGGGGTGCTTCAGCTGCAGAATGGAGCCCCATCCAACCGTGCGATGCAGAGAAAGCTGGGGGCGTTAAGACCAAGCTGGCCGACACTCCCATACAGAGGAAGTCTTCCTCCTGCCAGGAGATCTGAGTGGATCCCAGGACCATCCTGTCCCAGCAACTTCTCTCTGCCTCCCGCTCCCTCTGATGTGACAGCCACCTTGGCAGGTGTGACCACCATCACCCCTGCTCTTCACTGACTCGCTGACCTCGGGTGAAAGTCTGCCCCACGCACCCCTTCTGGAGCCTCTGTCCCAGCCTTCTCGCTGCCAAGTCCGCCGCTTTGCTGAAAACCCTCTTTATTTTGCCTGCCGAGCCCTCGGCACAGGCACTGCTGGCCAGCCGGCTGTTGGCAGTGGTGGTCTCTGCTCTCAAGCCCGTCTCCGCACCAGCAGAAGTATTAGGTGTGTTTTGATTAAGCAGTTTAGCCAAAAAAGTGAGGTTTGACCTGGAGCATTTGCTCCTCTCAAGGGTCTCGGTGCCAGGACTGAGCAAGTGGGGTTGCTCAAAGCATCTTTTTTTTGATTCTTAAAATAAATAGCCTCTGTTCTCTGAAAAGTCAGCCCAGAGGAGACACACATACACAGACATCCATATGCTCACAGCTCTGGAGTTCTGGCGTGTCCCCTGAGGGGGCTAGGCTTTCTACTCGGTGTCAAAAACGAATCCCAGAAGGCTTCTCTCCCTTCGAAATAGTCTGTTATTACAGGATCTGAAAACGTACAAACAGGAGGAAACCCAGATGGAGCTCCGAACACGTGGCTTCCAAAACCAGAGAGAAACAGATGAAGTGCCCCCACCTCCAGTCCAGCCTGTGGACCAAGAGGTCATCAAGTGCTCTCATTTATTGACCTCTTCCTCTTGGCTTTGAAGTCCAGGCCTCTCTACCCTGTTCCTCTCTGTCCAATGCTAAAGCCACATTTCTACCTACCCAAAGAGGTGTATTTGTGTCTAGAAGTGGCTAAAAGATGATGACAAGGCCCCTCCCCTTGAATGGGCCTCTGTGGGCTGGGTTAGGGCCGTCTGTGCAGGTCGTTGCCCAAGGCTGTCCTGGGAGGTGGGGCGGGCGCCCCAGGGGTTGATGGAGCCCCTTCCCATGCTGGCCTGGCCCTGAGCCTCACTCTGCGACCCTCTAGGAGACTGGGGGACACATTCCGGGCAGACAGGTCAAGCCCGAAGCTGGTGACCACCAGCCCCAACCCGTGGTGAGCTGCTTTGTACCACAGGCCTCCCATCATAGAAGGGTTTTAGACCAAATAAGCAGTGCCCTCAAATGGACCCAATGAACTGCTGATCAGAATCCATCAAACCGCCCGGTTGTCAGCTCATCTTAATCCTAGCAAAGAACACCCACAGCCTCACGTGTGCATCTTCCCTACCTGGGAAGATGAGCTTTTTCAAGAACAATTCTCAGAATGAGTTTTCTGACCAAGTCCAAGTCCAAGTCCTACCATGATGGCCACGTTCCCTGGTGTAAATGCTGCAGTGGCCGGTGCTGGGCTGTAGCAGTGACCGAGGACAGTGCAGGCAGTCCTTCTGGGAGCCTTGGGCGGGGGTTCTGGGGGAGTTGCTTCCCGGGCGGCTCCGCCGTCCTGCTTACGGTAGCCCCATCTGGGCTCAAGCTGGGGTTACCCTGGCTTTAGAGATAGGAGACAGAATCTTGGGAGTTAGAGAGACAGGGCAAAGGTCAAAGAGCTGCTGGGGTGCTGGCAGCCGAGTCAGGCTTCCTGAATCCGGAGGAACAGGCTGGGAGGCTGCCGGGTGGTGCACTGGGTGGAAGGGAGCGACACGCCGACCCTTCCGACCAGAGTCACACCTGAACCCCAGCCAGAAGCTTGCAGGAGCCCCGCGCCACCCCCTCAGCGATGTGGCCTGGGTGGTGTCCTGCTGGCAGCGCCCCCAGGAACCATCAGGGCAGTTTGTCACTGGCCAGCCCGCTCTGGCTCCCAGAGCAAAGACTCCAACGGTGTTGACACAAACTCTTGAGCTCTCAACTGGGAGTGGGTCATATTTATTTATTTTTTGCATTAAAAAAAAGGGGGGGAAAAAAACTCCGCTTGGCTGTGTTTGAGCTACAGAAATGAATTTTTTGAAAGGCGCCTTGGACACTGTTTTTCGCTTTTATGGCTAAACAGATACTTCTCAGTTCTTTCAAGTGAGATCCTACCCAATGAATGGAGACTCTCTCTTTACTCCTAAGAAAAATATTTACACAGTCAAGTACAGCACGAAAAAGGACCCAGGCTCCTTCAGAGGGCCCGGCCCGAAACGCATATAGGTCTCCTCAGCACGCTGTTTACATTCCCAGCCCTGCATCTCCGCCCTCCCCTCCCCTCCCAGGAGGCATTTCCCAAGCCTCCTGCTCAGGACCCTGAAGTCAGGGTCCTGGGAGCCCCACCATCCCTGGGTCAGACAGGAGGAACCAGCCCAACCTGAGTGATAGTCAAGTCCCACCTGGCCTGCTTTCTCTGTTGGCCAACAAAAAACTGGGGCTCCGTGCAAGGGCTTTATCTAGACTCACCCCAATTTCTGCAGAACCCCACCAGGCCAGCCAGGAGTGGGGGCCTCTGTCTTGATCTCTGTGGAATGGCAGGGCCTCATTAGCACGAGTCTAACACGGCTCTTCCTGGCCCACATGGCCCTGCATGGCCCCAGAGCTCTGGGTACAGCTTGCCGCTGTCAGATGTGCCCAGAACACTCTGTCCGCTGGCAAACCCCCCCGGCCCATGGGCACAAGTCCCTCTGCCGCACATGCTGCCTGGGCCCGCGGCTATCGGGTGACCACACCTTCCCTTCTCCAGGATGGACGACTGAGTAAGTGAACGAATCTCTCTCCCCACACCAGGTTTATGGTCTAATCTGTCCTGGGACCCTCATAGCTTCCTTCCAGAAGCAGCACTGGATGCCTTTTGTCTGCACTGCACCCTGGAAGGCGCCTCAGAGGCGTTCAAAGAAATCTTAAAACCATGTTGATCCCAGCATCAGCTACTCTGGGGATGAGGCAGTGGCTCAAGCCCACTCTGTCCTCCAACAACATCAGCATGAACACAGAGGCCCCCTGAGAAAGTGGAATTGGAGGGGAGCAGGGTTGGGGGCAGGGGCAGAAGAGCTGGCTGGGAGATGGAAAGTGGCCACCAGGTGCAGAGAGGCCCATGGGTGTCCTCAAGTCCCAATTTGCCTCTGAGGGAGAATATGGATGCAGGTGCTGGCTGGCAGCTGGATGGGGGTCAGGGAGCAGGGAAGGAAGGAGGATCTGCACAGCGAGGGAGGGAGAGCCACCTTGTGTAAGGCCTGGACTCTACGTGGTTTCAGTCCATGGGTCTTCCCTGCTCAACTTGTGCCGATGTGCTGTGGTGGGCTCCGGGGTGGTGAGGGGGTGGGGTGGTGATGGGCTGGAGGAGCACCGGACAGAGCTCAGGCGCTGGGCCCCATTCCCCACCAACAGCTGGGGACCTGTAAGAGGCTGCCCAAAGGAAAACCAGTGAAACAGCAGAGAACAGAGGACTGGGAGGGCCAGGTGCCATGGTGGACTCACTGTTGTGGTTTAGTCACTAAGTCATGTCTGACTGAAACCCCATGAACTACAGCACACCAGGCTTTTGTGTCTTTTACTATCTCCTAGAGTTTGTTCAACTCACATTCTTTGAGTTGGTGATGCTATCCAACCATCTCAGCCTCTGTCACCCCTTCTCCATCTGCCTTCAGTCTTTCCCAAGATCAGGGTCTTTTCCAGTGAGTCAGCTCTTTGCATCAAATGACCAAAGTATCGGAACTTCAGCTTCAGTCCTTCCAATGAATATTCAGGCTTGATTTCCTTCAGGATTGACTGGTTGATCACCTTGCTGTCTAAGGCACTCTCAAGAGTCTTTTCCAGTTGGGCTCACACTAGGCGTTAAATTCAGAACACCTGAGGAAGAGCTGTCACCACAGTCTTTACAGATGAGAAAGGTGCTCAGAGAGGTAGATTAACCTTCCCACATGTGCACAACGGTGAGAGAGGGCAGAGGTGGGAGCTGTCGGCCCCTCAGTGATGAGAGGATGGGTCAGGGGCACAGACAGAGGGTGGGATGGGGCAGCTTCTTCTTAAAGGAATGACTGGAGGCAGCCCAGGTGCTCACCTGCCTGGCCTCTGGTTTCTGGTCACACAGGCACCTGACAGAGCAGGGTTCCCCCTGCACCTGGCAGAGAAATAAGGGCAGTGCCTCCCACCCCTGGTGCCCCAACCCCTTCCCACCCACAAGCCACCTTGTTAATAGCTCAGTGCCTGATCTGCCCTCACTGAAAGCACTGCCCCAGCAGAGGGCAATTCCTTGATCCTTAACTTGGAAACACAGGCCTCTCTGAACTGTCTGGATGGGGGTCTTGTCTCTCACTCCTGCCAGCTCCTGGCCCAGGCAGCAACTTACGCAGGCCCTCCCCAGGCCTTTCCCCCAGGCCCCCAGGGCTGAGACACAGGGCTCTGATGCCAT